>JAODUI010000023.1:778097-832614 GCA_027563995.1 Papilio gigon | reverse complement strand
TGAGCCCCCGATGGGCTCGAAACTAGTCGGTACTGACACCGAGTTGCACGTGAGTTAAGCCGTTTTATAAGTTATATTTGTGAAATAAAAAAAATACAAACATTTGCGCTAATCGTGAAGGCATGAATCGGGTCTTCACCGGGATCTTCATTTGTTTTAGCCGTGTATCTCCCACGTTGCGATCGAACCCTCCTCAGATCACATCGCTAAGGCTTCGAGCGGATTCCCTAATACTTCATGTCAAGATTACACTTTTTGGATGCGGTTAACATTTTACAAGTTTGCCGAAAGACATTTTTTACTATAACATTTTTTTTAAATGTCTCATTGATTTTATTGGTAACTTTATAATTATAAAACTTAAATTATTTACAAAAATTTAAAATTGAAATAAACAGAAATCGTATAAATATAAGCAAGAAATAATCTTCACGGTATTTTATATATCAGAGTTCATATTTGTGGTTAATGAAAAAAGAAATAAAAAAAAACAATGAAATGTTTACACTCGTACCAGCAAAGGTACACTCATTTACCAAAAGGCGTCAAGTTCACAAAGCGATACTCTTTGACAACCGTTGTGATTTTTTTCTACGTACATGCTTGTTGTGTAACTTCGGTTGTATTTTTGAAAAGAGACGTCGACAAATTTTTAAGACAGTAAAATTTTTAATACACTATAGACATATGAACGTAGTATGCCACGAGGAATTCAATCTCCTTCAATTAATTATGATGAGCAAAATCGCTGGCAAAAGACGCGCTGGACGAAGTAAGAAATCATGGTTGTGGAATATCAAAGAGTGAATGAATATTGTGTGAGACTGTTTCGCTTGACAGAAGACCGGAAAAATTTTGCTGAGCTGACGGCCTACCTCCATCAGTGGGGAGGCACCAGAAGAATATGAAACTAAAAACCGAGTTTTCATACAACGCGAATATATACATTTTCTTCGCGACAAGACATTTTCTATGCTTTATTTCTATTGAATAACACACTCTAATTGTATATGTATACATAGTAAAAAGTCAGAGCAGATATATAGGTATACATCGGTTAGTTAATTGGTCATGCGCACATATTGTCCATAAGTGAACGGAAAGAGAAAAAAAATGTAGTTATTCATCCCGAGGAGCACGTACGCGGTAAGAATATTTCCTTTACCTATAGCTTATACTAAATCTACTTCATCTAACGCAAAATTTATTACAGCAACGTTGCTCGAGCGGAACACGGATAACTATAACAAAGTAATCTAACATAACGTTCGGGGCGTAAAAACCCTTTTTCCGCTAGCCCGACTAACCGCACCACTCTCTCCACACATAATCGTGTTTAGCTTAGACTAGTGGATATTGGATATACGATAAACATAACGTTCAAAGAGTTAAGATTTTATTTCCACTATTGCGTTGAACCGCGCGACACTGCCTGTACGGATCTACTACGAGTATTACTGTGGACAATATGTCTTATTCCTTCGCAAGTAACTTAGGTGTTCGCGACCTGAATCACGTGTTTAAGCTAGTGGAAACAGGGTCTACGGGTAACATCGCGTTCGAGGCGTTAAGGCGACGGCGAACTAATAATCATTTGGTCGTGGGCGAGCCCAACAATAACCTACTTTGTTGCTTCTAATAAAACTATTATTTTACATGAGATTCTCTCGTTCGAGTTATGGAGGTGTCAAATATATTATAACTTGGTATTAATTTGATGGAAATATTGTTTAACTATGTGATAGATATAAAAAAGTTAGGTTTAACGTTAATTGTAAATGTTAACATACTGCCTCAATATTTTTTTTAATTATAAAAAAAACTTTAAGACAATGCTTGACATGGTAATTAACTAGCTGTTCCCGTGCGGCTTTACTCGTATCAAATTTTCTCATAACAGTTCTTTCCAATTGACTCACCAGCTAAATTGAATAGCGTGATAATATATAACCCAAAACCTGGTGTAAGTATAAGGCTTGTTTCTACAAAAGGAAGTATTCCAAAGGTGTGCTAAGCTTGCTGAGATCCTGCGTAACAAAGTTAAAAAAGTTTGGGCTTTAAAAAATAGTGTAGATTATCTCATTTGACGTTTTCTTTCTCCCTCTCTCCTTTTCTTTCCTCTCATTATATGAAATACTAGTTTTTATTTTTCATCATAAAAAACATTTCATTTATAAAATACTCTCGCTTCGAGTTACTAAAAAATGTTACAAGATTATATTTAAATTCAGCGCGCGAGTCCTGAAGGACTGATGAAGATAAACGACTTGTAATCCCTAACTCTTCGAGTGCAGCTCTGATGCGACTCTCCTACAAGATTAATCTGTTTTTCATACGAGTGTATCGAGAGGGAATTACTGAGAACATCGCAATATTTAAAATGCTATTGTGTACGTCTTTGAAATGTTTCTCCATTATATGTACTGCACTTATTTAAATATATCGATTTATGGACAGGCACACGCTATTGTTCTGTATTTATTTATTTTTTGTTAATCTGCAATTTGACACCGAGTTAAATTATCAGGTAATAATTTTGTATGATTGTATAAAAATAAAATTGTAGTAATAAACTATTCCTCGACTACCGGAATTGGACTCCGGTAGTCAGGGCATAGTTTGGTAGGAGCTCAGGTTGCTATGGTCGCTCACATTCCTTAATAGATGGAAGCAGATGAAGAATATATACTGTCTACGCTGTTGTCTTAATATTATATTGTTCACAACAAGTTAATTCACTTAAAAATTGTGTATATCCATAGCGTTGCTCGCTGGGGTAGATAACTTTAGATAAACCCTCGTAAATGTCATTCACCTGTCAAACATTTTGTTGGTGAATTCGTTATCGCCCCCGCGGCGGAAGCCTTTGTAATGGAGTCGAACTCGTGTAGGCGCTTTGTAATTACAACCGTGACGTTTTAATGTGAACGCCTCTATTTATTGTGTTTGGATGAAAAGGAAAATGGGAGGAGAAAGTCAAATAAAAAGTTGAAAGTCGGTCGCTTCTCTTTTGCCTATGAGATGTCGCCATAGAATGTACTACTGTTCCATACATCTCTATCAGCTGTTATATCTGAATTCTAAAATACAGATTATTGAAAAGAATCATGTACCAATGCTTATTTTCCTGTATTGACAAACATGTAAATATATTGAAGATTGATTTATTATTGCGATACATTCGAATTCGCGTGATCGATTATCATGAGATATATTAATCGAAGTATTTATTTGCTTGTGATCGTTATGTTGTAATCACAGTATAAATGTAGGTAACATTCAAAATGTCTTTGCGCATGATGGATTCGGCCGAGGTTCTCGAGTGATTGATCACCCTGCTCAATATGTCACAATCATTTTTCATTCTATCTGATCCTAAAGCAGCTTAAAAGGGCAATTACAAAAACAAACATCGGAAACTATAGAGTCATCGTCAATTGTACTGAATAATTCTATATTACTGGAATCGTGACACGCGATTTTTATCGACAAGAGATTTTTTTTTTGTTGATACTCATCTTTGATTTTCAAAAGAGATTAATAACCAAACAATGTAACTATGACGTTTGTTTGTATCAATACACATGTGATAATTTCACATAATTGTTATTTCCTGACCGAGTGAAGTGTAATGTTTTCGTACATATGTATATTTATTTGTTTATTTATTTAACAGCTAAAAGAATCAGAAAAGAACAGATAGAACAATGAGTGTACACACATGTACATTACAAAGCCAACAACAAGCGTACATTACGTTAACACTAAACATTGAATTTAATTAGGTTTTACTATATTTATATGCAAATATGCTAATTGTTATAAATAATTTGAGACAAAGTGTGCTAATTAATTTTGTTGAAGTTATATTTTGATGTGAGTGCAGTATTACGTATGTATTCATTATAAGCATGAGGCGAGCTGGTTAAATTATTTTTTCCTTAATTAGTTCGGTGATATGGGATACAAAATAATCTTGTGTTTCTTGTGTGTCTTTTAGGAGTAGAAAATGTAACACGACTTAACAGTGTCGAATGGTCTTTTTGTGCAGGATGGGGATATTTTTTTAAAGTAAAAACTAGTTAGCAATAACACGTCTCTATCAGGTTATATTAAATGTAAATTAGTATTATTTTTTACTTAATAAGGTATAAAATCGTAAAGCAAACCGATTCGCTTTCATTCCTTTGGATCCATTCACATAGAAGCGAGATAAAACTGAAGTAGGTCAGTTGTGCCAGTTCCCGTGTCTTTCCACTGCCGAAACATTTGTTGAAATATCTTTTAACATAGTTTTTATAGTCGGCCATGTTGATTTTTATTTTTAATAAAATCGCCCAACCTGAGCAATCCTAACTTAGTTCAAAATTAAATGTTTAATTTTAAAGTATCAGCAGATTTTTGTTTATTGACTAAAATTTCTTGTAGCATTCCAATTAAGACTAGACTTTAGCAGGATATGGTTTACGACAGTTGAATAGCGGGATTCGAAATCACGAACAAGTGATCGGAAATCTGTACATTTAACCATTAGGCTATTGGTCTATTACTTTCATTGTGTAATTACAAGTCATATTTTAGATGATTCTTTTATTGCATTTTATGTGTTTTCGTGAATAATATAGCCTGCCATTATCTATATAAGTACAATGTACAGTCTTAACAAGACGGAACATTTCAATGTTCGTCAAAGTCACGTTGTCATGTAAATAATTACAAAGAGATTTCTCGAAGCTTTCGAAATGAACTTTTCTGATTAACGTATACGTCCCAGTTCAGTTTCAGTTCGCGGTTCCACGAAAATTTTAATTAACGTTATGCTAACGTTTCCAAGACGCATCGCTTGAAATATATTTTCTTTAATTACATAGCTATTTTGCGACTTATGTCGTAGTATATTTTATTGACTTTTAGGTCATTTAACAAAAAACTAGCTTTTGCTCTAACATAAAAAAAAAAACGTTTGCTAGTAACCTATGCGGTATACCAGAGAGTAATCTGTGTGACATATTTCATCCCTTAGTCGTCTTTCAGTTACCTGCTAATAAACATCCATCCATCCATCTAAACTTTCGCATATATAGTATTAGTAAGATATTCAACTTTTAGGTAAGAAGGTACGGATGGATTGTGCAAAAGAGGATCTGCGTTAGAAGGGAGTGAATTCAGACAATGACGGCTGATAGAGATGTCTGGAGCAGTAGAGCTCATACTCTGCCGAATCTCCGTAAAGAAAGGAGCAGGTTGATAAAGAAACTTTCTGTAAAACCCTCATACAACCTTTAGTTAGTGTGGTAATATGTATATACTTCTATGTACTTGAACAAAGGAGTGTTTGCATTATCTCTGACTCAATTATCCCCTTTGACAACTTTTACAAAGCGATACGTAGCTTATGTTAGAGTTAAGTCACTTTTCAAAGATAAATTTCAATTACACGTGTTGTTTTAGCTACCTAAACTGTAATTTGCTCTTAATAAATTAACATTAAGGGTCCTCCTTAGTAACCATTACGTGCGGCTTTTACTTGTGTAATTTCATTGATCTGTATTGCACAAATTGGAAACTGGAGCTCGTCCAAACTTAACAAAGTGTTTCGGTTGTGTTCGAAGAGCTCCGCATGCGGGTGTTCAATCAAGCAGGTGTGCATTTAAGATACCGCAGCAGATAAAGTGTTTACATTTTAATGAAGCAATTTCAAGAGCGCCTGGGAGATTTGAACGATCATGGAAAAGTTCAAAGGTTTATGAAATCGTGGTGTCATGTAATTACATATTTAGTGAATTAAAAGTTGCTCTTAAACGAGGTTTAGGCGAAGCGCTTTCTGCATACGGCCACCTCAAGCACTACGAAACTGAAAATGTCTCCTAAGGGCAGTGGCAAATTAGTCATAAAAGAATTACTAATGCCATAGAAAAGTAATTAGAAGAATTAATACTTAATAATGTTTGTGAATTGACTACTTTCTAAATTACCAGAATAAGTACGCGAAGCATTTCGTTTTTATTTCTGATAAATGTTAGTGTTTTATTTTTCTTGTCAAATAAGGGACGGGACATATTTACAAAGTTGCTATCAATCTTTAATATCGAAGAAACGCGTTAAGAAGAAAAGGTACGTATTGTTGTCTCGGTTTTTTCACTAATAAAGAAAGGGATTGCGATATACAATCATACAAATGTCACTGCAGTAGTAAATATTTTAAACATCGTGGGAGGATATCAAAGGACACCGACGGGTATTATATAAAAACAAAGCTCTTGCATCGCGCTAATGTATTTTTGATGACCTCTCTGACGTCACTGAAATTACATTATTTTTTACGGTTTATTCGTACATTACAGAAAAATTATGTGTGATCTTTCATAATTTAAAAACAGTAAATATTAAAATTCAATATTTTTTTTGCTAGATTTATCACCAAATGATGAGTCTAACGAGACGCTTGTGTCAATAGATTGATTTGTTGATTTATTGATTGTTTACTGGATGTAATAATCACCAAAATGAAAACACAGTTAAGTAGTAACTATATTTTACTACAAGATATGGTAACGATCCACACGAAAAACCTGGTCAAGGTTCCATAATGTCGTATTGAATGGGAAAACTTGTTCATCGTCATCATCATTATCAGCCTAGTGTAGTCCACTGCTGAACGTAGGCCTCCCCCATCGATTGCCACGATGACCGGTCCTCTGGTGCCCGCATCCAGTTCACTCCCGCAACCTTGACCAAGTCGTAAGAAAACTTGTTACTAAGTGATAAATAAATCATAATGAGAACCTTTTTAAACCAGTTTTCTTTTCATTGACCTCAAAAAACGAAGGAAAAGGAACAAACAGAATTAAATAACAGCTCGTCTCTTCAAGTACCTCGAATTAGTAATGCAGGAAAGAAATAAAGATGTCTGCCTTAATTACTTCCACGGAAAGAATTATAAAAGGCACAAATTAGACCGTATCATTAACAAAACAAAAGATAAAAAGTGCCATAAAACAAATTTGTAACGAATAAAGAACAATGGAACGTAGAAATTTACACATCAAGGCCTCCGTAAACGAAAGCGAACCGGATCTGATGCGAAACAAATCCTTAGAGGCGAAAAACAAAAATATTTGACGCTTGAACTTCACATTAGTCTTGAGCAGAATACACGGTCAGAAGATTGTGACCTTGAGTCGCCGAAAAGATATTAAAACGGTCTATAGCTAGCATGGATTGGATTTGTTCCAGAGAATCAGTTATCAGGCTCCCTTATAGCACGAAACCAAATCTAATGAGTACAAATTCCCCGCTTCATTTTCATATATCGATTATTCCAAGGAACTAAGCGTCAAATTATATTTTTAAATGCCATTTTATGGTTAAAATGTTGCCGAGTTTCTACTTGTCATCAGGGCTACTGTACAAGTGCTGTTGAAAGCGGTAGACAGAGGCATCTTTCTCAGCCAGGACGGCACAGCATAACCAACAATGAAAATTCTTACCGCTTATGTTTAAACTGAACGTTTATGGAGGCCCTTAGGTTTGTTCGCGTATATATTTGTAAAATGAAATTATTATTAACAGACTAAACATTCTATAAGTTGGATTTACTTTTGAATCTTCCCAAACTGTTTTATTCAAAGTGACCTTTATCACCGTTATCATCCAACGCCCTCTTTCTATATCTCGTAATGTGAACGCATATCCAATGTTGTTTAACTGATAAATAATATTGCTTTTGTATCAGTATCAAAATACGAAAACAGTGTGTTTCCAGGAATTCAACAGACCTCGACCATTAACATTATCCTTAATCTTTTAATAACCGTCCTCGTCAGTGTCGTCTTTCCCGTCGTAAAATTCTGTTTATATTTCGAAGCAAAACAAGGTATCGTAGCTCGCATTGCTAGTCATTGCAGTGAGGCGCAACTGAGTGCACGTCGTAATACAATATGAACACATCGATGTTATTTCTCGTGGCTTTCGCTTTGGTGACTGTTCGGTGTAACGAAGATCGTTAGTATAAATTTTATTATTAAAACTTTAAAAAATGAACTAAAACCCGTTTGATAAATGTTAACATAATAGACAGTAATTTTATTTTGTTTGTTAAATACTTTGTAAGATAAATTCTCATTAGAACTTGATTGTCCGATATTCTATAGTTTTGTCGTAATTAGATGAAAAATTTCTTATTGGTGAAATTTCCGAATATTAATAGATGTTATTATTAACAATTAAGCAATGTCACAAGATGCTTATTAATTTGTAACTTAGCACCTGCTGTGTGTTTGGAATTAATTAGCGATTGTGTTTTGAATCACGTCGGCGAAGTCAGGTGACGAAATAATTTGCTAATTAATATTCTATTGTAGCATAAAAATACTCTTATGGCCTTCAATATTTAATACGTCTTACTCATCATCCTCATCAGCTTACTCTACGTCCCCACCGATGGTCTTGGAGCTTAACTTTTATTAGGATTAACTATGACTAAGGCTATATTTATCTTTGGGATAGTCCTACGCCAAGCAGAGGGCGAAATGTGGCTGATATGATGATGGTCAATATTCGATCATCGAATTCCGTATTATGTTACTTCACGTTTTTTGAAAAATTTTAACCTTGGATTAATTTATTGTGAAGTTATTTTTAAAGCTAATTCTAACACATTAGTACCACTATCAGCATCGGGAAAGTACCAATTAATTAATATCAATCAATTCTGCTTATATCTTTATTATGTTAACCTTTTATCTGTCATACGTAGTTCCAGAAGTAAAACTGAATTGTAAGAAAAGTGAACAGGACAGTATGGTATAAAATTTCAGTTCGTGTTATCGACAACATAATGCAAGAATCTCCGTGCAGTTCGGAGGGTGGTATTTGCACTATTGCCAAAGATTGTCCTCCAGGCAAACTAACTGAAGAAATTGGATTATGTCCAAAACAAAGAAATCAAGGGATTGAGTGCTGCTATGGACGTAAGCATTAATATTTTTGTTAATTCACCAATATTTCTTGTACTAACTACTGTTTGGATACTCAAAGAAGAATCTTTGCTCAATAAAATGTTCTTTAAAAACACAGACAGCTGGTTATGAAGTTGCACCTGCATTTTATGGTCTGAAACGATCTGGGAGGATTCGGTTTTCCAGGACTTCCTATATTAAAAACTTATACGATTTTGATCAATCACGAATAGTCTGTCTTTGAAATTCTATTTATTCATGTAATTCTAATGGATTCTTGAATAGAATGAAGTGCCAGGTTTTTAGTTACAATGGCAGTATTTCTGATGGATATTAACTCAATTATTTTATTGTTTTTGCAGTGTCGGTGAAAGACACAAGATGTTCTCGGCACGGCGGAGTGTGTCTCCCCGTTACTGAATTCTGTAATCATAAACTTATTTATAGAGAGGCAACCGATTGTGACACCAGCCATAAATGTTGTATCATGGTTTAGGCCTTTGGTTTTTATTTTGTTAATTGTTGTGAATGTTTCAAAAGGTGGTATGCGATTAAAGTTTAAACAAAATGTGAGTTGGATGCAGCATGTTTTGAATTAAAAAAAGTTTGTTTACATTTGGTCGTGTTATTTATTTCCCCGTCGGCCACCAGTTTTTTTTTAATTGCGTTCCGACGAAATCTTGGATAGAAGCTAATATTGATATAATAAGGCTACTTAAGATTTTTCATTTTAGGTACATAGCAAAAAACTAAACAAACAAACTAGTTACAGTTCAATGTATAAAGTAAATATTGAATTAAATGAATTATTACAAATAAGGCTTATAATTATTATTACTTAACCTATTTTTACGAGATTCGAGGTATTATTATGCATATTTATTACATTTCACATTCCGTAATATTGCCATTACCATATGTGTAATAGGAAATACTGCAGTGCAGTTCAGTAGCTTCATTTATCACTCCGTCAGTACGTACGATCTCTCGCTTGGATATATCTTGTATGACGCTGCAGTGTTCATTGCAATATATAATAAAATGTCGACGAGATGAAGGAGATACCGTCTGTTTCCATTGTCAAAATTAAATAACTAATAAACGAAATATCGTCTATACCTGTATTAGAAGTAATAATGTGTTTTCGTGTACATTTTTTCAAATATCTTAGTGGTTGGGAACTTCGCCTCGAAGAACACACTTTAGGTGTGGCGGGGTGAAATGGGATGAGGGGGACACTGCGCTGCGCCCAGATGACCTTCAACCGCCAAGATATTTGAACAGACTTAACTAGATTACTGTTATATTTATTAGAATAACATTATGTTAAGATTATTCTCATGAAAGGTGAAGGCTTATGGATCAAATACAAGAAAATTAACATTCTATTTCGTGTCTGCTTCCCAAAGATAATATTGATTAATTTCCTATAAGAATTTAATTTGTAAAAAGATTGGTATCGAAAGAACGTATATCAATTAGTCCACATTTCGAACTGTTAACTGAACTGAATCTCCGAGACAACGAAATAAGAAAATAAACAGAGATAAATGGCGTTAAAAGTGTAGCGATTCTTAATTAAATCCCAAGAAGACAGGCTCGATACGGTTAGCGCTCCACGGATGCTTTAACTTTAATCCACGGTATACTCATTTGTTTCTGTACAGTGAGCTTCTTTTGTCGAAGGCATTGTATTAAACATATTGTCATCTCTTACATTTTCTTTAAAAAAATGGAGACAGATTATTTGTATGCAAGAATTTAGGTCTACGTATGTTTAGCTTGTGTAATTCACACATGCATATCATTAATTTCTTTTATCAACAGTGTATTATTATTGTAATATTTTATAAGTAATTAGGCACAGTCATAGATTGCTATCTGGAATAGAGTTCAGGCTAGTGACTAAGTTTTTTTTTTTTTAAATTTCGCTCAGAAGTAATCGCGTGAAATATTTATATTCCAAGGTAAAGTCAAGTAGTGTGGGAGTCGATAAGTGCACACTCGAGTATTATAATATTATCTCACCTTAACAGGTTCGGAGCGTTCTCACAAATAGAAAGTTGGCCCCAAACCAACTGTAATAATAGCTCGTATGATGCCCGCCCCTGCCCGAAGAGCACTTCAACAGAAATTCTTCCTTAAGGACTCTTCTTATAACTCCAATACTTTCTTCTTTCAAAAATCGTTGCGCTTTCTGGCGTTAATTTTACGATCACTGAGAACATATAATGCTTATGTAATTTTGTACAGAATGTGTTCATGTAATATAACAAGTCGAAGAAGAACAACATAACGTAAGAACATTAAAAACTTTTACCTCTACTACGATTGTCGGAAAAAGAAAACGTTCTTTGAAAAACTCGTTATTCACAATTAAAAATACGCTTTAGATAATGTTGGGAGGCAAGGCAACAAAAACTTGTTAAATTGTGCCGGCAAACAGTAATTTATCGTCTGAACAGAAATAAAGTCTTATCGCGAACCGTTTGTTTTCAACAGTCCTAAAGATTTCGCTGGGAAAAAACAAAGGTCTTTGCGTTTCCTCCAATGAATTTATAATCTTCGGTACTAGAAGTTTGTGCGTTCGGGTAACAAAGCACATGTAACTAATTACTAGAGTTATATGTTTGTTTTAACATCCACGAGTTATAAAGTATTACCTACATTAGTACCAGAATCCTATCATATTGTTATTATAAATGCGAAAGTTTTGATGGATATGTTTATTAATAGGTAACTCCCAAACGGCTAAAAGGAATCTGGCCACATAGTTAATTTTTTTTATAGTTCTGCGTGGACGAGGTCGAGGACAAAAGAAAGTTAATTAATAAATCTACATTATAAAATTTATGTTGGTAACTTTAGTTCAGAGGTTGTTGAAAAATTGAGCTTCCAATAAAGTATTTGTGAAGCACTCCAATCTGTTCTTGCCTCTTCAAACACATCAGGTGATTGCGCATTAACTGATTATTTCTCGTCGGGGTCAATAATTTCATGATGCCATCCCATGTTTGCGTGACTTGTGAACACTTCGAAGCTGCTGCTTTTTACCCAACAGTACATAACATACTCGCAACTTTTACTTTAAAAGAGAGAGCTGAATTCCGGCTATTAGATAAAGATAGTATTATGTACCACATAATCTGATAGATGTCAACATCTGTTCAGATATGGTTATTGTATAATCCTCTAATACGATATACCGTCACGTCTCAGTGGATTACTCAAAAGGCAACGCTAAAGGATTTAATCTAGAACTGAATTACTTAGTAGAACACATAGCTACGGAATAAACACGAACATTTTAATACCAAAAATCTCGCATTACATACATCGTCACTAGCTTTGTTTCCCCCATCAACTAACGAAACAAAGTTCGGATAGTTTTGGTCCTCCTAGCCCTTTTTCAATCCCGTACGTTTTTATTCTTCTTATGTTTCAGAATCCATCTATCTTCTCCATTTGTTTATTTTATCATCATCTATGGCTTTACCACTTTACAGCTGGACATAGGCCTCTTCTCTTTTATGCCATTTCTTACTTGTATCACTCTCATTCTCATTATGACTTTTATTTTAGTTTAATTTCCGCAAAGCAATTGTGTTGAAAAATTTACACTTAACAGCATACTTTTTAAGTGAATTCGTTATAAAGATCTCAAAGTTTGTGAAACGTTGTTATAAAAGTTCTAGTGAAAGGCGCCCGACGTGCTCGCAGGTGAGGTAATTTAGTATGCGGTCAGAGAACTAAAACTATTTTATCTCATGTCTTCGACTCTCGTATTATTTTAGTGGAAAATAATTTAACATGTTCATGTCAATATGATTTATTCTTTGAAAATAAAACAGCCAGGTAGATGGTATTGAACTTGCGAAGTTAACGATTTTATCAATTATACGTACTTTAACATTATTTAATTTTACTTTTGATCTATCCGTAGGAGAGCGAAAGCAGAATTGATGTAATTATTTCAGTCTAATGCAAAGCGTAGTAACAATAAAACAATAATTCGATACATATTTAAATAATCAATCATTTAAATTACATGCTTAAGTATTTCCTACTTTCTTATAGTATTCGTGACAAACAGTTTGATTAAAGAAAGTGGAAAACTGAATTGCAATTGAATTCTTCAAGCTGAGTTTCTGCATAAAGTTAAAGAGTGCAAATTCACGGGGAAGAAAAGGCTCAAAAGTTTTTTAAATGTGAATAGATTCTCTCTCAACTCGAACTAATTATTTCCAACAAAAAAACTTTGCATCGTTTTAACTTTAACTTTTTTAACGTAAATGGTGGAAAGAGAACTTCAAGAATAATAGGTTTTAAGGATTGTAAAAAAATAATACCAAAAGTACCATAGTCTAATAAATAATAATGAGAACCTTGTTCGATATGCGAACATAATTCAATTACGTTCAAAATTTATAAGAGTAGGTACTTTTGTAAAAAGCTAAATCTCTATTACCACATGATTTTGTATAAAGTAGCTTTACGGCCGTTTTCTCAAAAGTCACTATAACTGTATCGAATTTCGCACTCATCCGTTTGCTTAAAAAGGGTACAAAGTTTACGCTTCACGTATTTATATAATGATACCGCGTAATTAGATCACATTTTAGGTGCATCAACATTGATATTTTGCTACAAAAGGCTTATCATTGGCGTTGTAGATTGCCACAAGTGACCCTTGTCCACATTACCTAAGGTAATATTGACTTGATCCTTTTGAGGTAGACCTAAACCTAAGTACAGTGTTATTCTATAAATCGTCGCTGTATCAATTGTAGAATCATTGATCTCCCCTTTTACGAACAGCTTCTTTGCGAATTGGCAATTGAATTTGAAAAATACTTTGAACATATCGGACAATATTGCATTATCTTATAATCTTAGATAACTTACAAGATAGTATTACATAAATCCGCCTTTTCCTTTCCTCGTAAATCCGTAAGATTAATTTATGTCTCTGGACACGGTTACGCCGGATAAATTTCACTCTAGAACACACCGCGGGCTTTATCTTACCTGCTTTATTACGATTTATATGTTACTCTACGCGTTGGAGATGTACAAAAGTCTACGTTACATGAGGCAATTACAAAGATACGTGCAGTCTTTCTACCATACTCACAGTCGTTATTGCATCCGATACATACCTAAAGAGATGTCTATACTAAATGCCTGCTTAAGTAAACGTATTATGAGGTCGATATTTAATCCATACTTAAGTAAACATTCTTGGTTTTTCATCGGATGTTTCGCTATTAGTAATTTAATTATTAACGAATGCTTATGAAAATTAATTTCAAATCTTGTTGATGCCAATACGATATGAAGTACTTTTATAATTCGACCACAAATACCTGTAGTATCATGTTATTCATTTACGTGGGTTATCCGCGAGATGGCAGGATGTTTTATTTTACTGGTTGTAATCAAAAGTACGTTGACCTGTGAGTATTTTTTTTTTGTATCTAAACCAGTACGATTTAGGGTCCTTCAAGAAGCGAGCGGACCTCTTTCGTATAGCCCGGCAATGCATCTGCTCCTATAGTGTTGCGGATGTCCATGGTCGTCGACGACCACCTTTATGATCCAGTCGATTATTTGTCCCCTTCTCTTATAAAAAAACGTAATGAAATATTATAATGTGTATTTTCTATGGTTCAATTTATTTAGAGTTATCTTGCAGACTATTGTGTCAGTGCTTGATATGTAGGTCTCATAAAGTCAGCCATTTCGTGTACCTGAAATACCGTCCGTTTCATCTCCGGAATGTAAATTGTTTTCATATTTTTCGACTCAGAAGACTCAGTGTGTATGCTACGAATTTGTCAAGACGGTATATGGTACATACAAAGAATTATTCTTAACGACGACTAACATATACTGAATATCTAACGTATACTGAGTGTCTATATCTTAGCAGAAAACTTTGTACGCTTAAGAAAATTTTTCCAATGAATGAACGTAAAAAACAAGGTTGAAGATAATATGGAAAAGTGCACAAAGTTTTTTTTGTTTTACAAAATCTTTGACTAAGTTGTTTGGTTTTTGTCAAAACCGTAATAAATTTAAATATAAAATGAATTTGACAATAAACTGTATTTTTAGTAAGTCTACGATTTATTTATTAAAAAACTTAAACCTACAAAATTGTTAAAGATTAACACAATTTACGTTACATGTTTTCCTGTTACAAACTACTTAGTTACCTAAACAATAAATTTAGCCGGACTATGTTAACATATATCAAGATAATTCATGTAGTAAAATGAATTATCACAAACTTCAAAATTAAGTTTGAACGATTAATAAAAACAGTTTACTTTTGTATACTGCTAGGTGTCGCTGGCTTACCTTCCCTGAAGTTTTATATAACAATATATATATTTTACAGATGCCTCCAGTTATCAAGTTTCCACAGTGTTTCACACGTCTTTGAACAGCTTAGCGATTTGTTTTGTCTCATACAAACGATAAACGTATTGTGAGCAAAAGTTTACATTGTTTAGTTTATATTTATGTTATATTATTTTCATAATTTACGGATTTTTATAATACATTTCATATAATCCGTTTAGTAGTTTAATAGAAATTTTATAAATAAGGTTTAGTAGTAAAATTTCACGGGATCGACTAATAGAAGACGGCGCAGGACAGGCAATGTTAGCAATCTCTCGTGTCAGAGGCCAAGAACACTGAAGTCGCTGCTCTAGCGGACTAAGTAACTGTGGAAGTGAACTTTTCAAAATATTACACAACTTGATTGACTTGATAAAAAAAAAACAAAAGAAAGAACAATAAAATCTACTTCTTTTTGGAGTCTCTTAAAAGCAAATCTCAATTCCTAAAGAAATGCTAATCGTTTCAAAACAAATACTATTAGAACAGTTCAAAGACCAGACACAAGAAATATAGGCTTCCCACATTTTAATACAGGCAAAGCTTCACAAAAGGAAATGAAGCCTTTTGTAAATATTTTCTTAAGTTACAATTTCTCTTTATCTCACACGTTCGCACCTCGCGGTTATATCGGGGTTTTTCTTTGAACTCCGAATATGGGAGGTTTTGTAATTTATAGATCGTTTAGGGAAATGGGATTTTATACGCTTTTTATTTGAAGTAAGTTATAGCAATACAGTAATAGAAATTATTTTAACATAAAGATAAAAATAATAGAAAATGTAGAAATATATTGTAAAGGTATGTATGGATTGTGTAATGGACGATATGCTTAAGGCGGGAGTGAATTCACATATACCGGCTGATATCACTCTGCCGACCCTCCGTAGTGAGAACAGCATGCTGATGATGATAATGATAACCCTAAGGGGTCATAGACTCAATAACATTTTGTTTTTATTTATATACCAATTTCTTCTAAGAATGCCAAACGAATTTTAAAGATTTGGAACACAAAAATATTACATGCATTTCAAGTTTTATTTAATAACAATTAATTAAGAAAAGTACTTCCTTTCTTATTTATTACTGCAAGGGAACTTTAAAATATCGAACAATACACGTTACACGATACTGAAATCTAAAAAGCATTCGATTATTTTTATAAAAATGTTTATTCTTTGCTTTATTCTGGAAGAAAAAAATGTCGGTCACTTTTTCAGAGTAGTCTTAACAATGTCTCCGTTTCGCAAACATCTTTCCTAAAAAGGGGTCACGTGAAAAACTGAAGCAATGTCTTCTGATATAAATAAATTATTAAACATTTTACTGAGCTTTCAACGCATTCCTAACTTACGTATAATTCCAATGTAAACGATGTAAGTGGATAGCGCAGATACAGCGAGATTTGTCTGTTGAATAAATATTTGTTTATTAAATGTATTTACAACTATTTATGTTAGTCATAAATATGAAACAACTTGGCTAATTGAATAGAATATTATTTGATAGATTGAGCTTCAACCTAACATATTACTAGTGTTGTCAACTAACTGGTAATTTGTCATGAAAACGAACAAGATTTCATAATATCCTACTAGTAGGTGGCGAAAATAATTATTTAAAAAAATGTTTAATTTTAATAGTAATATCTTTGTGAAAGTAATATCGTAGTTCACTGTTTAATAGTACAAAATGTAGGACTTGAATAATATTCAAAATAATGCAGTCGCGCTCGAAAGCGGTTCAGGAAACAATAATCCGGACTGGGATAAAAGTCGCGCAGCCAGCGGAAGCGAAATGTTTGCAAACTTTTAAAAAGAGATTCCCCTATCTACTTACTTTAAATTTCCAGAAAGAAACGAATCGTGAAAATGTTCCATTGTTCATGAAATAAAATGCAAATTCCGCTTTTGTGAAGGCGTACAATACAGCGCTAAGCACGCGCGTAACCGAAGCAAACGTATTATATACAGCCCTCAATTACTTTTGTACGGGTTTTCTCCATCTTCAACCTCCACTGACGTGTATAAATCAATATTACTGGACCAGTAACCTCGATATTTCAGAGGACAGGCCACGGGTCTTGGTATTTTGTGCGTACTCAATTTTTTTACCTTTTTAACGCTGAGTGTAGAGATTGTTAACGGTGTTGATTGTACTTATAAATAAAATAGAACCATAAGAACAGAAAAAGAATTTGTAATAGAAGTTAAATCAACGATGTTATTCAAACTTAGTTCAGTAAGGTAGCCATGGAAATAATTAAATATATACACGTAAATATAATATTCGCCTGTACACATACGAGGACCTACCTACATTTACGTCGGGCGAAATTAAAATTTTCCTATGCAAATTTCTGAGATTCCTCGCGTAGTTCAGTCATAAGACAGACTTAATGGCATGCTAAGGCATAATTAAGCAATTCAAGTTGTAAGTTTTTAGATTTATGCTTTCCATAAAGCTGTAAACTTTTTAAGTGTCCGCCTTAACGAAGATATTAAATTACTGGAAATAATTAATACTTCTTTGGTAATAGTTTGCTCGCTTTGCAAATCTAGTTGTGTTTTTTTTTGTTTCTGGCGTTTGTCCTCAACATACTTCTAAACTGGTAAAATGAGACTTCTTCGCCCTCCTTCCTGCCCTTTACACACATGAAGAGGATAGAAAGGGGACGTGGATTTGGTTGGAGAGGGTACGTATAGGAAAAAGGAAATAACGTCTGTACACTTTGTCTATGTACATTTCCTCTAATTCTTTGTAATTAAATTCGAAAACTGTATGTAGTTCAAAGTTACGCCGAACTGACGTAAGACGTCATCTGTACGCGATCTTCACTTAATCTTCTGATTGCCATGCACATCACGTGCCACGTAATAATTCCTGCAGGAGACGTGGCGTGGATTATATTAGACTTTAACGTAACGTTACGCGACGCTTAACTTAATCTTTTAAATAACAACGTTATTTGATCTTGATTCAACGTTTTCCCGTAGAATAATCATCATCAGCCGTTGTCATTACCTTCCTGAGTGCAATTATAAAACAAATATTAGTAAATACAACGTCATTCTGATCTTATCAATTAAAATTACACTAGCTCTATTATAAAACTTTGAGTCGCAGAGGCAGTACAGGCTCTACCAATGTTAAAGTTTTAAGTAACACTTTGTTTAAGTTCTAGAGCGTTCCACTTAGTTTATAGTTTCAAAACAATCAAAGAACTTTTATAATAACGCTTGCTTTAAAGACTACAATAATTATTGAAAAAATAATTCTATCGTGTCTGAATAATAATCTCTTTACGAAATGATATGCCTACTAGCTTACCCGCCAGTTGTCCTGACCCAACTATGTATACTGAATTCAAACGTTTCTCATTTTCTAACATTGCACTCAACTTCTTACATATTTTTTAACATTTGACAGTAATAAACACAACTTAAAAAATAACAATGTGATCTATCCGTTCACCAAAGGAAGGACCAAGGGAATCAGAAATGTGTATACCTTCCAGATCAATTTAATCTTCAACCTTCAAGTTGTTTAATATATATACATACATACATTATTTGCGGAAGATTATTTTCAGATAAAAGCATTTCCTTCCCCATATTTAACTGGTAGAGTCTGCTTATTGAGATGCTAATCATAAACTACTCAAGATGATAGTACGGGGATTAAATTCATGTATAAGTTTTGATGCGATCTTGTGGTAAGTTTGGCATGATTTGGGAATGCCATTAATATTTCTAGAAAAACTTAACGTCGTCCTATGTCTTCATTACATTTTATCGCTTAAGCAGAACTGCAATAACCAGCCACTATTAACAGTCATTTAATGAGTCCTTCACTGTATATTTAGTAGTAATTAATCTTAACTGAAGCACTGCTTCCGTTACCAATAGGAGACTGAGCGTTATTTAGTCAACAAACTAAAAGCCATTTAAATCGACTTCTTCGTGAGCGATTTTTTTTATTATAATTTGAATAAAATATCTGAATTCGTATTCAAGTTTATGCTTTTTTAATAAAACCATAAGATGAAAGAGAAAATAAAATGTTTGTCAGAAAAGTAAGCAATATATTAAATAAAACCGGAAGTGCTTCCGTTCGCAATTTTATTTGTATCACTGTCCTATTTCAAACCCTTTTCATTTACGTGAGCGCCGACGGACGTAAATCTGTTACGTATCGGAGATATTCATATTCATACATAATTTGTAACTCTGCTTTGATATGCTTCCATCGGCTAAATTGTACCTTAATACGAAATTCAATTTGGAAACAACAAAAAACATATTGGAAAGCTGTTACACGTTACCTTTTTTCAGATAGATTCTGTTATGACTTATCGTTTTGAAACAAATTGACTCTCTTTTATTAAAACTTAATTTTGTGCTTGAATTCATCTCTAAAGTCATCAAAACAATCTTACTCACACAATCAATACAAACACAATACAATCTCCTCGTTCAGCCTATCAAGAAAGAATGTTTAACGATTTATTTTCTAGCCAGTTCCAATTATTTTTGCGATCAACTGCCAAACTAAAATTATAGCGCAAAATATTATTTGAAAATTAGTGAACCCCAACAAATGTTCAGCACAAAGGAACCAACCACAAGCAGACGGTATGAACACACAATGAGAACGTTCTCTCTATTCATATAATGACACCGCTCAACCTTGTCATCGTTTAGAACGTACGTCCCACGTGTTAATTAAGTTTCTAAGTTACCCACAATAAGTTCGGTTAACCCACTAACCTACGGTTATATCGTACCCTTAGTAATTATCTTCTAAACAATTATGGTAAAGAAAATCAGTCGTGCGTTTGTTTGTATATCATTATTATTAATTATTAAATAATTTTTGAAGATTTAATTTACTTTAATGGCATAACTCAATTGAAACGGGTTTACTTTTCAAGAATATCTATGGGTTTTTGTAAATTTCTAAGACCTCAAATAAGATAAATTGCTGAACTGATCATGACAAGTGGTGTGCAGTGAGAGAGATTTAATATTGAATTATTAGGAAGAGACAAAAATGACGATGTAATAAAAAAAAATCGGTAGAAACATATTAAAGTTAAGGTGTGTCTTTGAATCCCAGTTTGAAATATGTAGGAGCACACAAACATTAACGTTGTTACAAAGTTCACAGCGAAGTTACACTCGGCGAGTTTAAAGTTGTTCATAATAACCCTTACTTTATCAATTAATCTTGCAGGTCTCACACCGAAGACAAACAAGTTGACAAACATCGTTAGGCATGTTAAACAAACATTACTGGCGTGCCATAATACAATTTCACATGGCGAACATGATATCATACGACTAATAATAATGACAAATAGCATATAGTGAGGTTCAGACCATTCTAATTGTGTCAAGATTATTCTTTGATAAAACAATTGCTTAAAAAATTATAAACAGTTATTAGTAACACCGTCAGCAGTATAAAAGGTTAAAATATATTTTTTATATGAATAGGAGGTAAACAAGATGGGGAAAAGAGGTCACTGACGCCCATGGCCATCCCCAACACCAGAGTAACAGTAGCTACGTTGCCGACCTTTAAGGTAGATGGACGTTCGTTACTCGGTAGACCTTATATCATAGCGGTATAGACATGCAAAAATCTTAGTTTTTATATGAAACTCTAATAGATTTATATGTGACGAAATTTCAGCATGATAATACATTATTTAGGTATAACAAATTTGTTACACTACAGTGTTTCCCAATTATTTGAATGTGCCATAGTTTAAGAGCGTAAACCCTTCAAAGTTACTCAAGTAAGTATCATAGTTTAGTAATTGCCTAATGTGAAAGGTAAGATGTGAAACTTTGCCTATGACGCAAAGTACTATTATGACAAAGTTTAATTAATGTCGATCAAAATGCACTTTGATTGGCCGTTGGGAGCTTACGTTACCGTTGGTTTCCACTGCCGAAATATCTATACAATGTAATATTGCTAACTCTGTTTCTAAAAAAAAAATGGTCTCGTTTCTTCTGCAAGAATTGTTCAAATTTTTGCTGTGGTTGTAAAGATCAGACATAACCAAGTTAAAAAAAGCTTGCGCTTTATATAATAATATATTATATATTAGATAAGCTTCGAGATAATAAACATTGTGATGTGCAAGATGAAGATAAATTGCGTGCGCAATAACCAGGAGGAAATATAAATCTATCAGAGGTGAGCATTCTCACCAGCCACCAGCCACAGGCCAATCCCAAACTTATAAATCAATCTGACGCTTATTGCGTAAAAGGGAGAAAAATACGTAACCAACGGACCGATTCTAAGAATGAACCGATTCAATGTTATTTTTAAAATTAACAAATACTAAAAAAAACAATGCTTTGTTTAAAATTGTCTAATATTTCCTCGTTAAGAATCTTTTACAATTTAGTATTTGCTATATCTAATTACATCAAAACTATTTTTAATTATGATTACCTGCGGTTCTGCTATTTAATAAGCGCGTGTCACGAGAAATGAAGGAATGAAGCAAAAACATAAATTTGTAAAGACTAATCAGTAACTCAAAATGTTGTAAATAGCTTAATTATGATAACTAAATATTAAATAAAAAATACTCTAATAATGAAAATGAAACATTGATGTTTAAAACGCCAATAGCCTAATGGTTAGCGAATACCGGTCATGAGTTCGCGTCCTTCCCTTAGATTATTGTCGTGAACTGTATCCTACAACAAGCTTTATCAAGCTTACAAGGAACGGTGACAAGAAATACTAGTAAATTAACAAAAATCAACTAATACATTTATTAAAAAAAAGTCAATGTATTTATTTGTTCATTAAAATTAATATCATGAAAGGGTTCTCAGAAACCTTTAGTTATAGTTAGTTAACAATTTGGACTTGTTTCTGAGAGCTAATAGGTTGCTTCGATGTGACATCATAAATCATTCCCCTTGAGACGTCGCGGCCACTGCCGACTGACCATTTTCGGACTTGCCGTACACCGTGATTAATTCATTTGCTTATGGAATGCTTGTAATCGCTAGTCTTCATTTCAATACGATGTACAAACATTTATATGGAAAATGTAAATAAACATTTAATACATGTGACATATGGCTAACATGATGAATCAGATTTAGTAACGAAAACAGTAGCAGAATGTCCTGGCCTTGTTGACCTGTGTAATATACTACATACACAAACGTGTCAGTAATTTTTAATAATTCAACTGTTGTTATCTCGTGCAACGGAATAAAGCTAGCTATTTATTACAGTGATTGTATAGAGGTGAAAGCTTCCTGACAAAGACATGTTAATACAACAAAGTGAAATAATATATTATTAATATTACGTTTCCAGGAGCCAAGTGTTCCCGTCAATATTTGTCTACCTTCGCTAACGATGTTTGCTTACCTGTTAACTCCGCCTTTGAGGACGAGAGTAATTGATAGAGGAAAGATTACCGCAAACATTAATAGAGTAACATGATGTCTATCATTTTAAATAACTAGAAATACTGCTTGCAGGTTTCGACTGCAGGAACCCTTGTACAAAATACGTCATACTTTCCATTTTATTTCAACTATATATTATATAGATAAGTAGAAGTAAAATATTACAAAAGTGTTCACTGATCGATTGTCAAAAAAAACGTCCAGTAAACCGTTACTGTTCCTTTCGATATAAGCAGACCAAAGCTGCAGTGCCTACTGGGCCTTTAAGAAAAGAAACCTAAAAACATCAAATTTAAAGGAATCGCTGACAACCAGTTAGATAGTAATATAGGCGTAACAGTAGAATTCTACGGTGTGTTACAACACGTCGCAACCGCACATTTAGCGGTCACGAGACGTCATACGCTGCGGTTACTCAATAACGTAAGGACTATGTGGTTAATCCAGTTTGTACAAACTACAGATATCTGTTGCTATGATAGATGAATTGAAATTATTAATTCACTAGTTGACCCCGCAAACTCTGTTTCGCCTTAAAGGCAAAAATAAACATATTTTTGAATTTATTAGGAAATACAAAAAAAAAAACATTTCGTCCTCGGAAAAAAAACGCTTGTATGGGAAACGGAAAAGGGCTATTTTTAAGGCTTTCACCGGAGTTTTTCTAATTGTTCTCACTTTTTAAATCTTCCTTAGACCTCCACGAACATTCCAAGACCAAGATAAGATAAATCCGTTCAGCCGTTCTCCAGTTTTGGCGAGACTAACGAACAGCAATTCATTTATATATGTCCAAATCTATATATAAACAATGATTCTGGTTGGAAGATAATCAGAAGAAGGTCTGGAAAGAGTACTTTGTATTGATTAGTGGGACACTAGTTATATGGGTACATGTAATATATTGGAATTTCTTATAGTAGTTACTATATTAAGTTTAGTAAGGTTCCATTTCGTTTGACAGCTATTTTACGAAGAAAAAACAAAAGACCAACATTGCACGGATTAGGACCAAATTATGTAAGAATTCGATTACTTTTTATTTGACTTTAATTCGTATAATTGCCTTCGGTTTTGAATCGGAGCCATTAGCGTTCCCTATGGATTATCGTCTAATGCTCTATTTAAATAAAGATTTTTTCAGTATATCTAAACAAGAAACTTTTACTAGTGACTAAATGATAATAGAGACGTTTTTCGAAATCATGAAATGAAACTAAAAATTATCTTTGTCCTTCCATGAATTAGTACATAGTATATATTTCATCTTTGCTTACTTCACCTCCTACTTCGAAATCAACATAAAATACCAATAATACTTAATAAATATCCATCGTACGTGAAGGTTTACCTCCACGTACCCAAAATGACAGAACAATAACTCATCAGTACTTCCCGGCGTCATTAATCATGACCGCGTCGTCCCATTAGTCAAGCTGTAAGGATTGGACCAGTAATGTGTGACATGAAATATTTTATCTACAGAACATCATTTGGCACCTGCTTCTCATTTCGCCAATTATCATCACAACACATTAGACAAAGGCATTTGTACTATTGTTACAAAAGTGCTTTCATAATGTTTCTTATGCTAGTCTCAAGCCATCTAGTGCAGAAGTATTGTTTGAATATTTACCGTTTACAAACAGTAGTGTCCTGATTTGATATCAGCACTGGCAGTGTTTTGTTCTACTGTTCTACCTGACTGTACTGTCCCGTGTTACTCTATCAGGATTTTTTGATAGATATGCCTACCTTAATTGACTTTAGGAAATTTACGAAATACTTAACAGTATTAAGATGTGTAAAGTAAAAAGATGTACTGATTTTATATTTGAAAATCAATATTATGGTAAAAAAATGAAAGGAAAATTTGATAAAATCCAATATTGCTTGGTCACGGCTACGGCGTAATACAATTAAATTTAAGGATTTTGTGCTCCATTTTGGTATTTTGCGGTTCGAGCACTTTATATCTGTGGTATTGATCAAATTTGTCCGCGGAAATAATGCTCAAATTAATTGATTTTATAATAGGACCATAATTCATTTCGGATCACCTGTGGTTGCCTACAGTAATAATAATACGTGCTTCATTGCTATATCAAATCGGGACGAAGTCGAAAATTATTCAAAACCTATTCTTTTACAAGTTAATATCTATGCTCAACGTTTTCTATATTTCTAATAGGTCTAAATACTATAATACCATATACAGCATCAGAAGAGAAATCAGGGGCCCGGGTCACGTGTAAATACAAGATAGCATTGTTGGAAGTTTTCTATAGGGAGGAAAAGAATTGTGTTAATGTCACGTTTCAACCCTTTGGCTCCGCTACAAATACCCCTCATAAATAGAATAATCCCTCTACTCGCGATAGTGAGAATAATTTATCATAAAATTCAGGTGCGGTGGGGCACAGCAACATTACTCAGCTGCGACAAATCATAACCGGTAATTATCTAAACGATAAATGTATTCCAACTGTCACTGAATGATGATGTGACTGTACACCCGTTGAGCCGAGCCAAGCCCTATCATCCTACTTTTCCTGTTGTTTTTGTCTTTGTAACTCAACTGTGGTTTGCTAAAGATTGTTAAATAAGTCTTTCTTCTCTAGTTCTTCAATAAAATATTTAAACAAGTAAATATACTCTTATAAATGCATTCACATTCAATTCCGCTTTAATATTACCGAGCGCCGCTTCTTAAGTTCAAACTTTAGTGTAATACGGTATGGAAGTTACTGCGAGTATTGCATTATTTGTTGCAGTTTGTTGCGGGTTAGTTTGCATTCAGGCTAATGCCCTTCGGAGACCATTTGCAAAATTAACTGCCACGTCCGACACCTCGGTGAATAAACCTTGTTGTGTATTGTGTGTACGTGGAACAACAAAAGGAAACAAAAGGTACTTTTATTACTATAGTTTAATACGTAAACTGGATCATATAACTAGTGACAATGTTGCAATGATAAAACACAATTAAAACTAAAGGTAACTCCGCAAATAATAATAAAGTCGAAAAAGTAAACTAGATGGCGCCATTTGCGTTTTAAAATGCGATATTAATGTTTCTGGTAGAACTTGGGAAATCGAAATTATGCATGACAATATTCCGATTGAGAGAATCTGAAATTTATTTGAATACTAGTCAATATTAAGATTGATGTTTGAAGTATCGTATAACTTTATATATACTTCTATTCACCGTCCAACGATAACGTTAACGAGGCGTGACTGGAATAACAAAATAATACATCTGATCTTGATAATAAAATCGAACAATATTTTTCCGCAATGCATTAGGCGAAAAGGGAATTTACTTGTATTCACGATAAGACATTGTTTGCGAAGTAAGCATGCATGGGATCCATCAATAACAGCCATTCACGCACGAACAATCAAATAAATTGTTTCATAATTGTTTTCCAGCTTGCAGTAAACCGCGAAAGCGAAATCCGATTTGCTACATAGAATACTTGCTAGTGAAGTAAGAAAAGAGCGTGTTCAATTGATACTACGCGTAATTGGATAAACATTATATTATTTGATATTGTTTTCATCACCTCAACCCTGTCGAAGCGGTAAATTACTTTTCAAGTCAATCGGCAACCACTCATTTACAAAAGAAACTGCAAATAGACATATTGCATAGTAAATTTTAATTACAATCGAGGTGTTCAATGATTACCTTCACAATTCTCTGTTCACGAGCAAGAATTCTAAAACAAACTCGACCCAAGTTCTATCTGACAATAAAAGACTTCCAGGTAACTAAACTTCAAGTGATACAATTAAAATTTGTCAACGTTTCTAAAATAACCTCGCTTTTGTGTTATAATAAAAGTTGTGTGACAGTTTTTGAAACTATAAACTAAGAGTAAGTGGCAAGTACTAGAACTTCAGGCGGTGTTACTGTTAGTCGCTGCGAGTCGCAATCAGGCTAATGCTGTCTGAGAAATGTTTCAACAAACGAGTAATTTCTTGAACTGTCGTCTTGTTCAAACTTTTGATTCTCTTCTTAATATTGTGAAATTTTATTGTTTTTAATTTCTATCTACTGCTGATAAATTGAAGTACCGAAGAGTAGACCACAATATGTTTTATCTACAAGGACTTTTACATTGCAAACTCACGGTAAAGAAATCATTTTACGAGACTGATTGACCCCATTAGGTAATAATTAACGTCCCCATGTCTGAAAGTATAGTGCAGCAAAGAATACATGCCAAAAAGTAAACACAATCTATTAAAAAAATTGCGAAAACATTTATGCAAATCGAATTAAAAAATTATCACGATATATAAAAAAGGCTATTCGTTTTAAGAAACCAATTTTTTACGTTTATAACGCAGTCGATACAGCTATAAAAATTTAGTGAACTAAAACACAACATTTTTGGTCGACCTCGCAATCGCTCGCTTCTTTGAATAAAAGTTTTTCTGGACAAGTCGCGTCTCTACCCATACAGTGACCGCCTCGACGGTGACATCTGTTTTCTGATAACGGCACTGTAAACAAAACCAAATGAATTAACATTAATTCAAAGTTAACATCAAACGACTATTCCCTTTCAATGAATTTTCTCATAAGATTGTTATCAGCTCTCTGTTCTAAGAAAATCTGTATTTCTATCTACCAAAAGACTTTTATGTTTGTTCAGTATTGAGAATAATTTAACTAACAGTTATATTTCAAGTGAAAATAAAACAAAAATGGATATCAAAAAACTTTTAAAGCGCGGTTATAATACATAGATGAATTAATGTAAAGGAAACTAGAAAAATTGCACAAAATCAATTTTAATGGCTTCCAAGACCATATTAAATTGGTATAAATTAATAAACTGAGCAAATCGTCACGTATAGCTTTGTATTTAGACTACATTTTGCAATGGTGTTACTTACAGGAGTGACAGCATTCGATGTTCATTCTCTGTTGCAACGGACAGAGGCCGCTGAGAGATCGTTGTCCCACGGGACATTCAACAGTCGGAATGCAAATTCCTCCGACACTCAAACACGGTATTTCATTAACCATATCTGTAAGTTTAAGATGAAGACTATTCAAAGCATAAAGTAAATTAATTGCTTCTATATTTAGTAAATAGTGGCACAAAACTAGGATTTCGATAACTGATTTCAGTAATTTATATATAATTAGGAATAATTCCAAGTTTAACGGTATTTTCATGTATAAATATTTCTTGTATTTCAAAAACAAAACGAGCGGAAAATTATTTAAAAAATTAACAAGATTTAAATTATTAAAACTTTCGTAAGACTTTACACTATACTACTTATAAAAACGGCTAAACTCACGTGTCGGTAGCGACTAGTTTCGAGCCCAGCGGGGGCTCTTCTTCAAAGTGAGTGGGTTTGGTACTGTAGGGCGTTCGCAAGAGATCGCTCACTGGTACCAACACCGATTTACACGTGACTTAAGCCTTTTTTATAAGTAACATTGACAAACTTTAATCAAAAACCTTATTTGGCGTTTGAGATCTCAAATGCTTCAGTGACAAATAATGATACTAACCGCTCTGGTTTCCGTCCTTATTTGAGTAAGGTAAAACAGACGCACATGTGGTGGATATTATCGCAAGTATTGAAACGCTGATAACCAACATTTTAAACAGTACCGCGCAAACTTTACTGCGGCTGGTAATGTACTCTGTTGGGAAACACTAACACATTTATACAGTTGCGCCCGCATCAATACTATGCAAATTAACTTTTCAATTCGATAACAATTGTTTATTGCACGGGCTTTTGCTATGTTTAGTTATCTATTTGATATATTTAGTCTGTCATAAAACTGTCAAACGAGGGGCTAAAATCTTTTCCATTATCGATTGTAAAATTATTATAATTTTTGATCCAAAAAAAAATCGTCTTAAATTCTGCTCCAGACGAAATGTTATGGTCCAAATAATAGATGTATTACCATTTTCCTCTACGTATTCAAGAGATGACTTAGAAACTATGAGAGATTTGGGAAAAAGTATTCAGAGAACTGGAAAAATAGAATCACACTTACCAAACTTAGTACTACATAATGATAAGAACAAAAAAGCATGTAATTTAGATAATTAATCTTTATATAACTAAACTGTATATTTGTTATTTTAATGCTAATTGGTGTTTTTCAATGAAGTGTTTTATTTATTTCTGTAGGGATATTATTTATTTCTCAGCAGCATTTCTCATTGATGGAGCAATCACCACCTTCGAAGAACGTTATCTTTTCTTCACAATCTGCATAACGAGAGATACATATCCCACCTTCTTCTGCACACAGCTTTCCCGTTACTGATCCTGTAAAAATATAGAACAGACTATTAAAAGCACTATTGGCAGTTAATCAAAAAAGTAATTGGAATTTATATTAAAGTCTAATATTCTTGAACAAAGCATACTATTCCCACTGACGTGGGGTGACAAAAATAGAATACATACTAAGATCACAACATTCAAAGCCTTTCCATTCCTGTGTAGGACATAACCCATTGACCATAGAACGCCTTTCTTCAGGGCACATATTGATGTTTAAACAATTCCCACCAATAGCGAGGCAAGGCAGCTCATCGTTAGTCGTTGTAGGTTCCTCAACTGAAATATCAAAGAAAATAAAATTCATACATATTAATAATGTAAAATAGACGTTTTTAAATACTTTTATTTATTATAAAAAAATAGCTAAATTAGACACAATGCAAAACAATACGTACTTGTATTTCGACTCATCTGCACTTGTCCATACGATTCCATTCTCTTACTTGAACAAGAAATTACTCGAGACATAAGAACACAACACAACAGTTTTTCGAACCACATTTTACTCTTGTTTATTCAATACTAAACGCTTCTAAATATTTTAATGTATACGACTGTACTCAGTGATAATATTATGTTTTTAATTTGAATATGATAAGAGGGAAGGCATATCCTTTGTAGATACAGGAATATATATTTTCAGTCATCGAAACAAATAACTCATCTATTTTGAAATTTACATTTGTATGAACATTTATGCTACACTTAAGGAAGAGGAAGCCCGAAGAAGGTTTGAATTTTATTATATACATAACTAAAATCTTTTTAACATTATAGGTCCATTGCAGAACAATAATCTTTCTTAAATTTTAACAAATAACAAAATTGTTAATTAACGTCTTCTGAAGCATTCTGTTTCATGTGCCGCACAATTTATCTCTCATCAGCTGTACTTTAACGGGAACTGAACGGCTGTAGAAGTTTTATTAAAATAATAGCGACCGCTAACGGATGGAAACATTAAAATAATATCTGCTTTTACAGCGCCGGCTGGCGCAAGGCCAAATGTCTCCGACTTAACATTACAATGTTAACTAGTACGTTTAATTGTTATTCCAGTCGTTTGTAATGATATTACATTTAAAACTGTCGGTTTATCACGCTCATATATCTTGTGTAATTAGCTCTACGTGCATTCATTGAACTCAATTTTTTGTTTGTGGCACATTTTTATCATTTTAACGTACGACGGTAGAATGCAGTATACAATTCTTTCTATTTCCACTGAAAATATTCTGCTAACATTATACACGAATTCAAATAGAATACAAAATGTAAATAATGTTTATATGTACGAAAATTAGACTAATCGTATGTTTTACTGATATTAAATCTAGATGGCGTTGTTTTTAAAATAAATAAGTTGAATCTTTTAAAAAAATATAAAAGTGGTTCGACTTTTCTCAGATTCCACAAACAAAAGTTAGATCAAACGACTAGTTAACCACATAAAAAAGTACGTTAAATAATGAAAAGCTTGTGAAAGACACACAAATGAAATCCGAGCAGGTTTCTCTCTCCCTGAAGCACATTAGTCCTTCTTAACCACTAAATAAAATAAATTCGAATAAAGCTCCGGGGCCGCGCGCTAAAAACACCGGCGATTTTTTCACATTTCCAAATTATTTTATTACATTCGATGTTTTACGTTTAATTTAATAAGCACCAAATTATATAAATATAAAAATATGTAAGGGTAATTTACTGTCTACTTCAGTATATTAAAACGTAAAGGAAATGATAAAATCTCTCTTATGTATCAATTTAAAAATTAATGTAAACAACTTTGTACTGCCACGCACAAAAATCTATAATGATGCAACATTATAGTATCAGTATAAAAAATGTCATTAAATACTAAAAACATTTTTTGGTCGAACTTTCCGAAATTTACGCGGCCGTTTTACACTATCAAAAGTTACCTTATAAAGGAACTGTATAATTAAGTGACCGAAAATCGTTTATTTAACAATAGAAATGATCTAAGGAAAACTATATCTTTGGATAGGGGAAACATCATGAGGGCTGCATAATTTATCAACTGAAATTAAACTCGTCGTTAGCGATCATGAAATCTCCCAATGGGCCGTAATGAATCGCATCAAAACGTTGGCTAATGTATCGCAGTCTGTTTCAATGAGCGGCCGGCAGAGGGCAGCGGAGGCCGTTAATTAGTGATACGTGACACGTGACACACACAGATTTCTGTCCATTAACTCGACAATAAATAACTATTATACCAAACGTAATTGCAGCAATATTTGCGTCGCGAAAATGGACTTTATTGCCTCGATTGCAGCGACTATTAAAATGAAATTACATTAAAATATTCCTTTAGACATAATTATTTTGAAATATATCAGATAAAGAACTATTAACATTAGAAGAGAGTAAAATAGTAATCTAAAAATTAAAAGATAAAAAAGACACGATGTAATGTACATAAATATTATTCGACCCAATCTTAAAAAATGGTCTTTGTAAATAAATATACTTACTAAGTTTACCTTAAGTATAATAAAGTTCGTTGGCAATGATAAATTATAACAAATCCATCTAATTAATCACCCCCGTAAGACTGTAATCATAGACTTATTAAAAATAGTCACGTTTGTGTCATCAATTTAAAAACTGAAATGTACCAAACTAAATCCGTAGACTATAAATGACCTCGTCAGTCGGTGAAATGTGTTAATATAATTTCTTAATTCCATTTAATTCGCCAGTCCAAGCTTAAATTTTGAACCGTAGCAGTAACCTGTTCAGTGCATCTATCGTCATTTATTGCTCGGAAGCGTCGTGCCTGGGATTCTAGTGTTATTGCCGGCGTGATGTGGCCAACTAAATACATCAGCATGCAAACGATCAATAATACTCGGCTCATGGATCTTGAGATGCTCTAGAAGATTATGTACCGAGACCATCAAGTTGAAGTACACTGCTGCTTTATGCTGACTTCAAATATGTTTACAATACAATTTTAATGGCTACGTTAGAATTAGTCATCTATATACTACGACGTGATGACGACGTTGAAATGACAACCAATAGAACGTAGATTGTAATTATATCTATGCGAAAAAAAGTCGGTCGATTGTACAGGACTAATTACTTTTTATTATGCCGTCGTTTACGTCACTGTTACGTCATTGGTTCTTTGTAAGAAGGGGGCGGAGTTTGTCTCATTGCAAAGAATACGGATTGTTACGAAGATACGATTTTTTTTTTTAAATAGAACACCGCACAGGGCCCTGACTGTACGTACGGGAAGAACGTTTATGAAGTGAAATTTCGAGGAAACCTTTAAGTCATCATTACATCATACAAGATGTTTCACATTCATTCCAGAAGTCGGTTCGGATGAGGCAGATAACAAGATTGATTAGGAATTCCCTAATTTAAACAGTTAAAGCGAAGTTAATCGATGAGACCTTTTCTTGGAAATTAGCTATTGTTAGCATTTTTGTCCGCGCTGAATTAAAACTTAGGCAGTAACCCATGTATTTTTTCAGAAAAAAAAATCTATAGCTATCTACCTATAGCCAAACCCTGTTCAAATAGATAAAACCGTTTTGCAGATGCCTTCTATCATACATCCATCCAGACTTTTGATTTTATAACATTAGTAAGAAGTAAAATAAAGACCTCTGTTTCTAAAATATAAATATAGTTTAAAAGCTTCGTCAGTTAGTGTTTATAAAATAGTAATTGAAATAGAAAGAATTTTTGCAAGTGTAAAATGCCGCATCGAAGTGTACATTTTATAAATTCGTACATCAGTGTATCACGTGATGGGCGCATTCCGCGAGAGTGTTATGAAATTTGCGCATTCATTGTTTTGGAAAAATGAAAGCAAAAAGCAATTTTCCGAAGCATCGGGGAATTTCGACATCACATGTTCCGACTCAACTGTATGAAGTTTGCAAAATATATAAAGGGAAGGTATGCAAAATAACTTCGCAATTTCTACAAAAATATGTAACCACTTTTCCTTACAAAAAATTGATATTTTAAATGTAATACCCTAAAAATAATCTAATTAAATGAGATACAATTTGACGGAGACATCTCCAGATAGAAATCTAGGTAGTAATTCAAATTAGGCTTAGACAATGTTCAAATGGCATACGGTTTCAGGTAACCACTTTATCACAATGCTGTTGTACATTTATAACCAAAGGTTTCCATTTAGGAAACACAACATAATATGGCTCCTAATACTGCTGAAACTCAGGGTTAAACGTGAAAATCTAACTGTGTTAAAGTAAAAGGTAATAAATCATTCGTATCATCGTTAACAAGCGCCGACAGTGGAAAACTTTTTTCAAAACAATATTGACTTGAATACTCTTTTTTCTAGAGTATAGGCCACAAAATGTTAATTCACTCAGCTTATTCCATAGCTGTGCACACACAGATCGGTGTCAAAGCGCGTGATAGTCTGAAGAATTATGATCGGCATTTTGCGGGAAGTGTGCGGGCGCGGCCAGGTCATGTCGGCTTTATGGAATGTTTGACAAACGGCTTTTAGTTGAACGACGCTTTACTAGCGAATATTGATTGTTATTAAACGCATTATTTTCACACATACCACCTTCAAAGGCAGTTATTAGAATTTGTCTCGTTGGTATATTGCACAAAATGGAAGGAATTATCCGAGTTCTGTTTTCCTTCTGGGTCGCGATCTTTACAGATTTTTATCGAACTTTTTAATGTAAAATGAATAATAGTATTCTGCAAGAGTGTCAGAAATTTTTGACATATTGACGTATTATCATCTATCAATGTCGAATATTTGAATCAGCTATTCATAGAAAAGAATTATTACTTAAATACATTTTCCTTTGCATAACTCATTCAAGTTTGTTTCGTTTAGTTGTGTTTTTTTTTAAACAATAAAGTTTTAGTTTCAGTTCTCTACTAGTGATCTGTTTTAATATAAATATGGCTACCTTACAATACGAGGAACCGAGATCTAACCAATTTGCAAGCTGGGACACCGGCATCACACCTACGACCTCCGTTGACATTGACAAACCACTCATTGATCAGAATTCCAATCTTCTCACAGTCATACAAAAGGTATGTGAAAATATAATTGGTATGTAGAATTATAAATACCTAGATCATAAACACAAAGTAAAATAAAGAAGTCAACAACTGGATGACAAGAAAAATCATCATGAAAAAGTTGCCCTTTTCCCCATAGATGGCGCAGTATATAAATTTAATGATCATGTTGTTTTTAGAACGAGCCACTGACCAACCGGCCCATCATACCAGCGACGACATATGAAAAACTGGCTTTTTATCGAGCGTACGTTTCGTCACCGAGCAAAACTCAAATAATATGTACACAGCAGGCACAGTTTAACAAGTTAATATATTTCATATAACAATACTTAAGAAAAAAATAAAATTGAAAAAGGATTCGTTTTGATATCTATTTGTATACTATGGACATCAAAGCAAGTTTCTTTTTAAAGTCTACCTTAAAGGTGCCAGTGAGCTTACTGGACGGTAGCAGAGCGTTGGTGTCACCCTTAGTAAAACCTACGTAGGCATAGTAAGTACCATATAAGAAAAAAAACCACGACAGCTGCAATATGAAGGAGATTTTATGTTTTTTTTTAATAGACAGAAGGCGGTAGTGAACTATCGTAATTTAGGTAAACCTTTGTCGGTGTATACGACTAAAATTAAAAATTTTCAGATACTTATGGTTTCATATCATGAACGTCTTCTGCAAAAGTTTGCCCAATACTTATATCTACTTGTTCCTAAGTTCCTACGTTCCTGACCAACATTTATTCTTATCGAAAATGGTACCACTTGCTTATGGTAAAATGTTTTATTATAGACTTTATAACGTTATTACCACGAATGGTCCCCTTACTAAACTACTAAAATACCCATTTATGTCCATCCTCTCCCGCGCCCATTAAAGGAAGTTAACTTGTCAATAACGATTTTAATTATTAAAGGTGTCTATTAACAACGTAGCAGACACTTCGCTATTTTAATCATATCCGATGGTACTTTAATTAATGGTTGTTTTAAAAATATAAATAAACCTTTTATATTACCAAATTGATATTTAACACTTTCATCGCCAGTCTGAAGTCTGACTGTCTTTAAAAAAAGAGCAATATATTTTGTTGTTTGGAAGTGCTTAAAACGTTTAAATACAGTGTTCCAGACACTGTAACAAAAAGATGGCGCCTTAATTGTTAATGAGAATATTGTACGTGTCATTTTACACTTATGTTTGTTAACGAATGCTTTACTTATAGGAACAAACTTGGCATTTATTACGGCAAGTCTTATTTATTTAGTCTTATATACGGATACAGTGGTTTTTCTATTGGATTACATAGTTTGCGGTATATTTTTCAAAAATCCATGGAACAGGTATTTTTTTATATACATGTAATAGTTTTTGACGACTCAGTAACTGTTGTGTTCGCCCAGACTATGTTCTACATAGTCCAACATATAGGAGATACCTTCGAACATCCAAATTCAGGGCTGCTATACATGGTGTCTTTTCTTAATTTAAATTCTAATACATCCTATGACTTCTACTTTTCTATTTTAATGTTTTTAATTTGCAGATGTTCTGCAGATTACGTTAAAATAGGTAATTATATTGCCCAATGTTTGGACATTGACAATTTTTATCTTATAATAAAAAATGAAACGTTGATCTTTCAAAATGGAATCTATCTAACCGACAGAAATGTATCGTTTCAGTTGGCTCCTATTATATATTACAGGTGTTTAATTAATTATTTTTTTTTACAAACATATTCACATAGAAAGGTTGAGCGATGGGGCATGTCATAAACTGTGCGACAGGCTCCGGCGCCTTTCCATAAACAAGGGAACAGATTATCGCGTATGTAACTGTTGTTGATGTTTCGTGTGTTTGTAAGCGTGCGTGAGTGTTAATAAATTAATTAATACAAATATAAAATAAATTACGTAATTATTTCCAGACACCGTTATTCAGACCTACCAAATACGAACCCTTACTTCATATTGCTTTGGATAATTTCCGTATTTAGCTACAAGCAATTGTATAACAGACGTATTTGGAAAGTAAGTCTACTACAACTAATAAAGTTACCTCGCGTGGCACCTTTGCGTCGGGAAAATCTTTGACATTTACTATGCTTTTTAGTTGAAATCTTGGTACTAAATTGTAGTTCCTAAAATGACCATTTGCTCTAATATAAATATCTTGCGTAGGAAGTGACTTTAATTCTTTGTCGATATATCATCAGATGATATCGAAGATGCAACATGTTATTGGTTACAGATGCTTCACAACGTGCAAATAATTCTGACTGTATTGTATCTAATCACGTTTATTCATTTAGTGATTACATACTTTGAAACAGACCTCAAGACAATTCCGATAGCTTTCGATGAATACGTCCGCATTATTTGGGTACGAGTAGATTAAGTTTAAAATTAGGAATGTGTATTAATAAATACTTGAACAAATTTATAATATTCTAGGCAGCTGACACGGATGTATTATCTGAATCGATGACAGCGCCGCCTATCGTTCACGTGTTGACATCACGGAGCACCACTAAAGTATAAATCTTGCTTATGTTGTCAGTACTAGTGTTTGTACGTATGTGTGGTGTAGATGTGATTAATACTTGGACAGAGATTACTGTCCTGAATAGCTCTTAAACAACTTGCAAGTGAACATGCACACATTCAGTCACCAATATCTTTAATAAATAATTATTAAATAACTCAACTAATCAATTTCCAGATTAACCCTGATCGTGATAGTATTGCAATGATCATCTCCAACTCTATTTACTACCTGTTCAGAGGCTTACTAGGCTATAGATTGAAAATACACTGTGAAAATATGGTGAAATCTCCAATATTCTTAACGGAATTCAGTAAGTTTAATTTAGCTACTGCGGTCAAACCAACAAAAACAAAACACTACCGTGAAGAGATTTTTTATCACTTCGTTGGTGCTTGATGGAGGAGGAAAAAGCAACGCCACCAAGGACCTCTGGTTGGAAACCTTAGATATTCTTGAGAGTTTAGAAGTATTCTGCCACTCTTAAAGTCGTTTATGTTCACACTAAGACCTTTAAATAATTCTAAATGATGTAGTTATCGTGCACGTTTCTCTTTTATTTCAGATCCAAATTCGTATCTATTCCTATGGCCCATATATTTTTCCGCATTCTACTTGGGGAATTTTTACACGCTTTTGTATTTCGCATTAAGTTTCTTAATGGAATACTTAACAATAGTATGTTAATTTTATTTAGTATAATTTACGATGCCTTGGATGTTTTCCGTTCAATCGGCCAGATGGATTTTTTTCCCGTTCAGCAGATTGATTCTATTGATTCATTCGGCTCATTGGGAATTGTCCGATATTTTTTTTATATCAGTATGTATAGTTATCAACTTTATTATTTTGCTTGTAAATTTCAGATAATTACAATGCAATGTCTGATTGAGACGATAGTTTTTGAATGGGGATGGGCTAAGAGACTTGTGGTGTCTATTGTTTTGTGCATATTGGGTATTGCGTACAATTATGTCACATGTTTTGCTGTAAGTACAGTTTTTTTCCTACAAGGGTACAAAAAGTTGCATACAGAGAGTTAACGGGAAAGGTCATACCCAGCAGTGCATTGACACAGACTAATAATGTTAACTCGTTTTAGTCGATTGAAGTGACGGTGATGTCTTGTATCTAAATGGAAACAATTTAATATGTTTACTGTTACACTGTGGTCTACAACCTGACTCTGACCTGACTGACTACAACCTGACTCTTGAAAACTACGTTGTCATTTAACTTTAGCGAGTCCCAGAATTATCATGCTGTCAGTGAAGCTTTCGCGGTTGTTTTACTATTTGTTTTTAATTGAGAGAATTTCTATCTTTTTATTTTTAGGTTCGCATTTTGTTGTACATGTACACAATAAGTTCGGTGACTATTTTTGAAGTGTTATTTCTATATTGCTTGTACCCTCTGGGTCGACTAGTTGATGACATTACGTTCTTCCACGGTGTTTCACCTACAAAGTTTAGAATAATAAACTTTCGCATAGTACCTGTTTATTACTTGGTAAGTTTTTTCGATATACATAGATAGTCAATGTTGTGAATGTCTAAAAAGCGTTCTTAAACAATGGGATCTTTAGGAATTACAGAAGCTTTGTGTCTTGATAATCCAGTATTTGGATACACTGAGATCTTAAAGACAAACTAATAATATGATATTTTTTTTTTCAGATTAAAATGTATGAAATGTTCAAAGGATTTTTTCACGTGTTCGGACTATCTGAATTCGGACAACTCTTGCCGAGTTTTGATTTAATATTTTACTCAATGTCAATTCCTTTTATATTGGGAGCAATTTATATAACGTTCATTTACGTGTGTGTTAAACGGAAGGTATGACGTATTTGAACTGTGAGTTTACACAGACAGTATACAAACATATTGACGTCTCTATCATTCACCTTGACATAGTTGAGACGGCAATATATTTTGTACTGGTCTATCAGTGGTCACATGGTAATGATAACATTTTTCCTACTGGAAGGATGACTAGATTTATTTAGCTGTAAACTATTTAGCCGTGGATCCAGTAACTGCTTAATATTTTCCAGAATTTGAAACACTTAATTAAACCATTACCAGAATGGGGACCAAATAATGCTTCCATTAGGCAACTAAGAAAACTGTATGATTCTCGATACGTAAGTAATTTTTTTTATAAATACTAGCTAGATAAGGAACAATTATTTATACGTTAGATAAATAGAATGATGACAAATCTCATACATGGCGATAATTTCGTTATTTCATGGTTTCAATATTATGTGACAATTGTTTTTATTGGATACTATCTGCTGCCTATACTAGTTTTGCTGAAAATAAAAAAAAAACTTAATTAGTAACCGAAATGTTCCAAATCTTTACCAAATTTTGTCAAGATTCCATAGGCCGTTCTATAAATTCCTTTTTACAAATATTCGTCCATTTAAAATTTATGCTTTTATAATATTTCTTTCCAGTACGTTGGATCTCAAGCGCCAAGAAAACTAAGTCGTTATATGATTCAGCAGACTAACTTAGACTCGTACCGGCTTGATCTGCAATACGATAACTACGTTCGGAAATCTACATTGGTCCTCACCGAGATAAAGAACGAAGACGAGAAGAAACGTAAATGAATGAAGTTCAGTTTTATTATTAACTCATTATTATCTCCTTTAAGTACTTTAGTACTACTTTGTTTGTCATATTAATAGCTAAAGATCATAGATGTCCTGTTGACGGAGAGTTTTATACAAGTCAGATATCTAAGGGAGAATCGATTTTCGAAGTGTCGAGTATAGAAGAAGCCACAGAATGCCTTTATGTTTTACTTTTGTGCTCTGAATTAAGCATCTATAGGTTATGAATTTAAATCTTAAATCTTAAATTATTAAACATATAATAGAACAAAAACAATATCTGTTTGTTTATCGTTCTATTATTTACAATTTTTAATTATTGTATTGTCTTTATAGATACAATCTACGTAAATTAATGATTTTTAAAAACACATTTTCCTCCTATTATGGTTAATGTTTTAACTGTTAATAATTCTATTATTAAAGGACCAAGAATCACACCTGATTCGTTGGATAATATCTTAAAACAACACGGTATAAAATCATTTTGAATTAATCTTGGAACTGAAACCCTACTCTAATTAAGTACATTCAGCTAATTTTAAATAATTTACCTTATACAGAGGGCGTTAGGTGCGCGTAAAAGAAATATAAGTAAGATAATTTAAAATAATGAACAAGCTCATAACGGTCTTACGTTGTGTTGAATTGTTGATGACTGGTCGTTACTGTTACAACTCATGTTTACTCAAAAATTGCGTTTCAAGTTTTGGTGGGTTATAAGAATGTTTGCTTATATTACACAAAATCGCACGAAAAGATTAACATGAAATTAACCATTAATAATCAAACTTTATCAAACACATTTTTTTTTTAAATTTTGATTTTACGTTTTGAATCCGCTAAAGTATTTTAGCTTAATAGGCTATCTACCGAAAGTATAGCTAAGTGAGAAAAAATTTACAACACGAGAATACTGCGGGAGTAAAAACATGGAGCTAGTTAAAATAGCTTCACTAGTTGTTTGCAGTAATTTTGCAACTAATCTCTATATACCGACACATTAGTTCAGATTTATTTTAAAACACGTAATCAACACGGCTGTGGACCGGTCACATCTGTCGGGCCAGCGAAGCCAGGTGAGGCAGGAAATTGCTGGAGTGGAGGCCACGGTTGGGTACCGACGACTTGGTGCGGACGGTAGGAAGTCGTTGGATGCGGAAGGCGGTGGATCGCATACTGTGGAAGGCATTGGGAAAGGCCTATGTCGAACAGTAGGCAGACAAGGGCTGTTGATGATGATGATGATGGCGTAATCAAAGCTCCGTGCGTTTCGTAATAAGCTATTCATCGCTGCCTCAGAATCTTGTTGTTCTTTTATGTCATAAGAAAAGCGCGGTGAAAAATTATAATGTAAAGGTGACTTGATATTTATAGTCTCATTCATACGAACTACGAGGTATGCGACTTCATACAATATTTACTCATTCCAAGTGTCTTGAGTTTCCAGTAAAAATGTTTTAGGCAAATATGAAGGCTTTTATGTATTCTACTCACATCTGTCTATGTTTTCTTTAGCCATTTATCATTCTTATTACACATATTATGAGTCACTATTAATTTTCTGTTATTAAAATGTTTATTACAAATACGTAAAAGTTCAAAGCTAGTGTAAAATTTTAGTGTTAATACAATAAGAGTGTTTGTATGTATAAAATATTTGGTACACACAATATGTAACAAAAAACGGATTTAACATGTTTTTATCTGTCGGTTCGTAAGTCCTATTTCATCATCGATCTGCCCTTTTCCCGATGGAGGGTCGGCACAGTATGTCTCTTCCATACGTCTCTGTCAGCCTTCATACCTGAACTCAGACCCCTCTCTAGCATATCTTTAACACAATCCATCCACACCTTCTTCGGTTTTCCTCTACTTTTACAGCCATCCACATTCAATCTCCTCACCTTCGCAAATCATATTTGTTTCAAGGTATTTTAATGGAAGGTAGCTGATGTATGCTAGAGTAACATAGGCTATGTTTTAATTCCATATTAAAGCAACGGCGAGGAATGGATAGCGTTATATGAACTTGATACTATGTTACGCAAATTTTGGAAGATTTCCAAAAGCTCTCAATGCAAGTTTGATTAGATCCTTTTAAAATTTCTGACTATTAAAAGAATCGTGTTAAATATGGTCATTTTCTTTATTGGTCTCCGAAGAATTTTTTCTCAGTAAATGAAATTGAAACTTTAATGTTAAGTACATTTTTTGTATAAAACATTTTGCGATTTTTTTTTAAAAATCAAACTGCAAACGCTCGCAAATGTATTTCGTAATAAAGTAACGTGGCAGGGACCGCTTTTTATTGCCAAGTCATGACCCCTCTACGCGAAGTTGTTGAGAATTCCACTTAATATTGGGGTCAACCCCTCTATGAATATATTTCATAAACATATCGTAACAGATGAAAAGCTATTCGCTCTGCAGATTCGCTTTTGTTTTTATTGCGAGAGATGTTTTCGTTTTGCAACGATGCACCATTCATCACAATCATCGTTCAAAAAATATACACACTCTACTAGACATAACAATACGAATTTATATTCTAATAACATAAAACTAAAATCTATATGAACCACAGAACATTGAAATTAATGAGTGTCGACCTAGGGTTGCACGCGAATGCTCTGAGGCACTATCATTCCGTGATAGGAACATTTTCTCTACCTCGTTCTGTCCATAAAAAAGTCAATATTTCTATAATACAGATTACGACAATGGATGCCGGACCATATTTTTTTAATTTTCAGTTGTCTAGCTTTCATTATTTTCATCGTTATTATTCGTTTAATATTAACTATGAAGTTACATCTCGTTTGATATAATCTATTACTACAATTACTTGATGCAAATTTTCAGGTCAGCGCGCTTAATGGGAATCATGACATCAATACATACGTAATGCATGCAATGAGGATGTTATGTACAATACGTTCGTCTGTTTTTCGTAGGTGACGCAGAATGAAGTAATTATGAAAAATGATATCAATGAAAAGGAATAAGGAAGTTGAAGGATTAACTTTATATATTTATATGTGGAAAGAACATCAAGTTCATTTTAAAAATGATATCATATTCTCTTAAAATTGTCTACTTCTTCTGAAAACGTCTTAACTCACGTGTAAATCGGTGTCGGTACCGACTAGTTTCGAGCCCATCGGGGTTCTTCTTTAGCTTGAATGGGTCATTGAGCGACGGGCCGCGAACGCGCTATAGTACCAATCGCACTCGGGTTTTTTTTATAGGTAGTATAGTGAATGTCTCACGAAAGTTTTAATAATTTACTTGTCTACCTTATTCCATATAGTTTTATTTTGGGTTTATAAATTCTATGAAAAGGATATTATCAAACCATATTGTCCCAGATTGTTTCATAGATCGGCTCTTTTGTTTTTCCTCTTTTTCACTGCATTACCTACAAAATCTCCGCTGTTTGAATGTTCGTTGCGATGCAAACCGTGCGCACGTCATTTGTTCCTCTTCCTCTTAATGTTGCTTCACGTATCGTGATAACAAATTCTCGCGTCGCTTTCCCCGACGTTGATTGAATCTACACATTCATTCGATCGAGTCAAATCGTTTTCTCGAGCACTATTTCCTACCTATTAGTCAAAACGAATAATGTTTGTCTTTGCCATAAACAACAAAGCGTCGAATTCCTAAATTACTCACTGTTATCTTGTTAAGCAATATTTTTTACAAAGTCTTCACTTTCTTGTACTTTGTTTTATTCATTATAATATACGAACTGTTTCCATTACTATTTAGGATTAAATTTGAATGGTGAAAAAATAATATTTGTAGTAACAGATGCTCCAGGTTGGCCTTCGAATGATGGATTCGAATCCAAGACTGCATATTTTTAATGGCTCATGCTATTGGGAATTATTGGATTAATTGCTATTCATGATAAATAAGCGATTAAAATAGTAATTACAGCCTTGTGAAAATACCTACGTCGTAGGTCCAGACAAGAAGTTAGATCGACCCTGGTGTACGTGCGATTTCTACTAATTCGCAACTAAAAGACAAAGAAATTTTACGACCCTTAGTGACAGGGACATCTTGAATTCAATAGACAATTTTCAATTTGTAAATGTCATTGAAAATTGAGTTAATTTAAAATGAGTAATTGAATTTTAGACAGCGTCGAATATGTAAACGAATTCAAAACAATTGTTAAACAGTGCTCACTTTAAAGTCCTAAGAAACTTAATCAGCATTCTTACATCATACTGCCATATTTTATATTAATACCCAAATCATTTTATCTCATTCTCCACGTCTCATTATAAGCTGCCAAGCTAACTATCTACTTAAAAATGTACGTCTTAAATAAGCATTTACAAAGTTCAGCCTAAACCTAAAGATTAAGTCTCGCACTTTCAAGTTTCCTTTGATAACTATGTCAAAAAAAAGTTTTAGTAATGATATAAAAAATGGCACAGAAACTGGAGTTTGTCTAATGTTATTACACCTGATTATGCTGTCCCTCTTTTCTGAAAGGGTATGAGAGAGATGACTATATGTTTCTATGCAAGTTTTCTACCAGTGGAAACGCAGAGCGATATCGTGGCAGATACAGATCTTTATCAGTAGATTTAAGAGGACATTAGCGCCACGCTCCGCTCCTCCGTCCGTTCCCGTCGTATTAAGCTCAAAGTGTAATGATTCGTTTCAATGAGTCTTTAAAAGTAATGTCTAAAGGTCTATTGTAGACAATATATTGCCTAAAAAGACACTGAAATTTTATATATCGCACATAAAATCTTAATCTCTTTATTCGGTGTAAGGATATGGTGCACAGATTTTAAAAAATCTGAACGGTTCTTTATAATTTATAACGACTTGTTTAATTTTTGTGACTCTACACTATTTTAAAATAGTAATTGAACAAGTACGACAAAATGAGTCACTTTTTTGGTCCAAATTTACATATTTAGTAAGTGAATTTTCAATTGTTTCGTTTACTTGTAAGAACATGATCAAGTGTATATTGGTTGATCTGTCTGCTCACATCGACTTTGATTCGACATCTTGTGACAGCTCGTTGTTACGTACATAAAAAGAATTTAATTAACCTCGTTACACTGTTATAAACATTAAATGAACGTCCAAAATATAATACTTAATTAGCGTATTTTACAAATGAAATTTGAGTTAATTAACTCGCAACATGTAATTACGAATAATTTCGTTTAAAGAGGAAAATTTATGAGCACTTTTTGGATTTGCGAATGGTCGTAGAAACTACTCCGCGCCCGAAACATTGTTTAATTTTACTGTCTAAAACTTGTATTAAAACAAATTGTTGTATTTCATATTAATATATTTTGTACAAGTTTTTCAACGGTAGGACTTTACGGTTAAATGGTCGCAAAACTCAGTATCAGTTATATAATAGGTCTCCGAAATATTTTTGTATGTGGCAGGCGAGAAGACGGATAGTAAGGGAAAATATTATCTTTCTTTGCTTCCCCTCTTCTGTAGATTATAGGTCGATAACGCATATGTTTGTAAAAATACTTTAGTGTGTTGACTAGAGTACCACAGTCGTCGAGACACGGTAGGCGCCACCTGGTGCATATTACAAAACAAAATCGAAAAGAGTAATTCACGCGGTATCCCTGAAGCTATTTACTTCGGCGCAGCGTTTCCGTAAGGTCGTTTATTAAAGGAAAATAGAGCCCGGTTGTGAAGGGAGCGTTAGTCATTTATATTCCGTCGTTTGTGGTCTGAAAAAACTCTCTGATATCGCTGTAGACGCACCTTGCCGCGATATATTTGTTGGCATTTTCATCCTTGATATATACGCTTACATGTTTTATAACGTTTTACTGAACTGATACGAAAAATGTGTCGTAAATTATAAAACTTATTGTCAAGAAATTGTTTATAATTTTATGTTTATCGAAGTTTATTTATATAAGTTTGTTAAAAGATTCATGTACCGTAATGAATTGTTTTTTCATAATGGCAATTTTAACAAATAGATATAGTGCGTTACTCTTTTTGGTCGGTATGAAAAAGCTATGGCCACATAGAGTAGGTTCTCATTATTAATATGATTGTAATATGCTTTTGTGTAAGTGGAAACTCACTGTTATGGAGATTTAGATAACTGGATGTGTATTGTACGACTCGCTTATAAATACAATCGGTGCTACCCAACGACAGGGATCATGTCGAAATTAATTAGTTTTATAAATCTGATGAAGCTGGATAATACGTAAATTATTCGCTCTGATGAAAACAATTTATCATTGATTGAAACAATCATGAGTCGGTCAATTGAATTTAAATTCTCCAAATAATACTTGGTAATGATGCGAGTGCGGTTATATCAATTTTTGCGTTACGTCAATCAACCAATTTACAAATTGAAATTCTTTTTTTCATTGTATACATATTTGCTGGAATTTCAAACTGAACACAGACACTTTAACTTTTTTTATGTATTGAAAAAAAGTTGAGTTTTTCAATTTAAATATTTTTATAACAGCTGAATGAAATGGTCTGTGAATTAAATCATCTTTGTGTTATTAATCTGCATGAGGTTTATAAAATAATTTCTATATACAACCAGAATTATTTAACACACTTCTCAGCTAGTTACGCTTGCTTCATTATGTTTATGAATAAATCACATTCCTAGTTGAGAGGCATTGCACTATACGTAAGTCATGGAAATTTAAATTCAGAATTGTAGACAATTCATATGGTTTTCTACAAACTATTTATCTATAAGTAAATGTGCCTACAACATTATTAAAACAATTATTGAATTAAATTTACTTCATAAACGAAGAAACGTAAATATATGCCGAACTTTCAGTCAACATTTAATTGGCCCTATAATTATATAATTAAATAAGATAGTAGTTTTTAAACTACAAAATATAAATTCAGTGACAAGAGTGTTATTATTCTGTTGGCAAACTTAAAATTTAAAGTCGCAAGCGGCGTACAACTTTGTAAAACATAATCATAAATACGACTCGTTTAAAGTCATTATTTAAATTTAGTGTACTGCATTGTGGAGAAATGTGGAAGCGACGTGCCACATTCTTGTCAGGCAATTTATGTTCTAGAGTTTGTGTGAAGTGTTGCTTAGATTCACTCTTGTGTTATAATAGGGGGAGAACGAGCTATTACAACGCAAATAGATTTAACTAATGAAAAGTATAGTGAACAAAACAATTTATAAGGAAGTAATTAATTGAATAAGCTATCTTCAAATATATTGTTGTGATACTTCCTGTCCCAAAGTAAATAAAATTAATGCTACACCTTTAAGGCAAGAACTAAATCTTTGAAGAAAGTTGAGTGGTTAGCAGCGTATTTCTTAAGACCTTTTATGAGTCGACATGTCCATATATATGTGCAATGTTCAGACCAGAAGACACCCTCTGTTTATGTACGCACATAAAACTATACAGTTAATAAATACAGAATGAATATATATTTAATATCAAGTAAAATATTCGAAATGAAAGTTCGTTTAAAATATATGGATGTAAAATTAAAACTTTTTCGTCGGACACTTTCCCAAGTTTAATTTCCCAGTACAGTGATAATCCTCAAATGCACCAGACAATGGCCGGAACATTTTGAGCCTGATGGATTTAAATTAAAAAATGTTTTCACATTTTGGTACAATGTTCTCGTTACTCTATTAATTTTTAGATACATTATTTAATTTAAATTTCCTGTTATCTTATATTACAACCAATCGTTTTGATATTTAGCGCTTTTTAAAGAGACCATTGGCATTTGTTTTTGACCCATAAGTTTTTCAATCGTTAATCGAAACATATTAAAACTTTGGTACCGGTTTCTAAGCTTAAAAATGATAAAATGTCAAAGATAATTCTTGTTTATACATCAACGCCTGCAGATATATAAATCGCGTTCAATATGTTATTGCTAAAGTGACACAACGTATTTTTAAGTAAAATAGAATCCTTCAAGAACACCTTACATCCAATATTTCAGCGACGCCCGTCAGCTGCAATACTTAACCATTTCTCTCAGACTCGGAGTGACAGTATAAAAATTACTATCGTTCTATTTCACAATCAGTCATTGTTTATCACACTTTGGTGTCGTGTTCAGATAAAATTCACTGATAGTTACCTATTAAACTTTAATCTATATTAAATATTAATAAGGAAGCTATAATGCAGTACGATATTTAAGCAGTCTTTGAATTAATGACTGCTTTAGACCAATATCTTTTGTTGAAATAGACATGAAACTATAATAAAAATAATTTTACCATGTGCTATCCGTGCCTAAAATAAAAAAAAAAACATCAAAGGCAACCTTAATAAAATGGAACTTGGTTGCTATTTTTATTTTAATGGCGGGTTGAACTCTCCATGAAGATCCAATATTGAATAGTTTTTACAGTGCCGTCACGAACTGGCAATAAAAAACGTATGATATAACATGCTTGTTCGGAACATATTTTTGACGCGTTTTATTGATAGTAACCGAGCTTTTAAAATGTTACGATGCGTCCAAAGTTTTTTTTTTTTATTTTAATTTAACCTGTCTAATTAGTTGCTACAAATGACACAGTCTTTTAAATTACGTAATCCTTAAATTAATCATAAATTATTTTTCACTCTTTTTTTGCATACAGGCGAGTTTCCGATCGCGAAGTGCGGACCGAGATGATGTCATCACGTGACGTCGCGATTGGTCGACGATGTGTGCACCGCTTATATCACTATTACAAAAAACTGTTTAATTTCATTCAGTTAATGGTTTATACCAAACCCTATTATTGTTATATTGTGACTAAACTAAAAAGCTTTACTTACCATCTCGGGCAGATTTATATTAATCTAAATCTAGACATAACTGTACGATGAAATTTAATTTAGTTAATAATAAATTAAAATATAGAATATAGTCTAAAATTAAACCAGTACGGTTGTAAATGTAAATCCAATACAAGGCAGTACACCGCAAGGTTTCCAGTGGTCACTTTATGTTGGACCGGGCGCAGTTAAGCACGCCCCCAAGGATTTATATTCAATTTGTGCACAGTCATACGAATCCTGTTTAATCTGTACTCTACGTGTGAACCTCAATAACACGTTTGAAATAAATTGAACAATCACCCGAGCTATTAAATACGTGGAGATATGGTTATACGAGTTTTAACGCGCGGCTTCGTCTATGCGGAAATAATAAAAAAACAACATATTAAATAGCCTATGTGCTAATCCAGATATAAATCTATATCTTTTGCAGATGGAAGTAATATGAAATTCAGGCATCAATTTATTAAAGCATTAGATATCACCCAAAAACTAACAAACAAATAAATTTGTCTTTTAGTATAGAAAATACTTAATAGGTTTATTTATGTATGTCAAAGTCGAGAAGGCAAGACACTTTTACAAGACCCTGATTTAAAATTTACATCAAATTACAAGGAGCCAAACAACAATAAATATAAGTACTGAAGAACATCCTCTTAAAATATTTGCTTATCCGCAACACCGGCCCTGGCCAAATAAATTTAGTACTAACTTAATATGAACGATGTATGTATAGGCCCCGGTAAATAGTCGAACCTTCGGAAAGTACCCTCAAGGCGCGAGTATAATTCCCCGACTACACACTGTATAAAGTATTAAGTGAAGCCGTTTGAATGAATCGATTCGCTCAACCATTACCATCGATACTCGAAATTAAATACAAATAGTAATGAGATTAATCGACTTTTTGTCGAAAAAACATAAAGGCATCGTATCTGGAGGCTTGTTATAGTATAAAGATGTCAAACCATTCGATGAGCAAAACAAAGGAAATGTCGTCGAAGTTTATCAAGTCAGACATCAAGTCGATGTTCCCCGTATCAATTAGAGCAGTAACTACACACTTAAGTTTGATAATTTAAAGTTAACTTAAAATTATTTGAGTCGACATCAGTGTTATAGTAGTGGTCATGATTCAGTTTATAGACACGCGGGAATGGAGAGAGTTACGTTATTAACGAGGCTGCTTCACCGCGCCTGAGATACGACGCGACTCGATTGTATTGTGACGTGTCATTAAGATGTTCTCCCATATTAAACTAAACAAACTCTCGGAAAATGTATTTATCCATTTGACTTAATAACTAACTTTTACCGATGTGTTTGAACTCGTTGGTTTTCTTGTAGTTTAATAATTAGAAATATGTTTAAAGAAAACATAAGTAAAAATTAATTTATGAATCTAATACTTCAGCCGTCTTAAATAAAGCGAGGAAGTTTCAATTATTATATAAGTAGTAGTATTTTCTTCTACCTCAATTTAATGTCAAAGCTTTATAGGACCCGAGAGCTTTTTTAAAGCTTACAAGAGGAGTACATATATAGTAAAAACGACGAACTGTTAATAATAAATAAGCAATTCCGCTTTCTGGTCGTAAATTTTAAAGCGTCCTCGAAATTGAAAGGGTGCGACATCGACCTATTTGTAGGCTCACTGTAATAAATATTATGTGCATTAATAAATTTTAAATGTAATTAAACATTGTTAATGGATAAATGATTATGGTCATTTTTTCACAGCAAATAATGATATCTATGGCAGGCATATTTTTAAGTAAAAATATTTACAATATATGAAGGTTAAAAAGTGGCAGCGCCTGCTGCACGCCTGCCCTGCTCGCTCGGTGCAACACCACGAACACAAAGAAGCCACAGACATTAGCAAGTATTCCATATATACCTAGTCTGATGACTGCGAATGTCAAAGGCCAGATTCTAGTCTTTTTTACCTTTTTTGCAAGGAAAAATATCGTTCCTTCTTCTGTCCGTTTAAGATAGGCAACGCATGAAGAACTTGTTGGAGATGCGACCGAGGGTCGCTTAGATTTTCTAGCGAAAACAGATGTACGATTGTCCTTTGTCACCTTTGTTGTAAAAATCCACGGGGAAAATACAAATTGTATTTTTATGACAAAAAATATTACGAATAGAAAACATTTCTGTACATGTGTGTGTGTAATAAATATTACTTATCAGGCTTCCTTATATGCGTCTTTATGTGATAAATTCTACTAGGTAATATTAACACATAACCGTGTAATATCAGTTATAAAATAAGTTTAAACACTGTTTCCCGCAGGCTCCATCGTAAAAGTAAATATTCTGTGAATATTAGTTGTAACTAAACATTTCATTTTACTGAATTCGTATTGCCCGAGAAAATTAAGTTACAGCCCTCGTAAAGTTTTATTAAAGTAAAAATCATTCTTGCCAAAGGCATTTATGAGACAAGTAAAACTTTGTCGTCCGTCTTAATTTAATCACTAAGTTTATTAAGATTCCTTACGTTTTATTAGAATTTAAAACATTCGTAATAAAATTTCTCGGTGTTAAATCAACTTTATTAATATAACTGCAGCAGACATGGTAGTTATATCTAAAACCGTATAAAAAACCACGAACAAGTCAACGCAGCGTGGGAAGGTCTCCAGCAAGATGGATAGTTGATCTGGCTAAGTTTACGGGAGTATCCTGGATGAGGGTGGCCGAGGACCAATAGTCGTTGCGATCTTCGGAGGTGGCCTACACCCAGCAGTGGGCGACATGTGGCTGATATGATGATGATGATGAATCGAAATATTTGCATATGAAATATGACAAGACCCGATATTTACTTTTCGATTAAATATATGTACAAAAAATTGTAATGACTTAAATTAATTTCATGGCTTTTCTTTCTTAACAAGTTGTTGCTGGAGTAAGACCCTTGATTGAATAGCGCGATATATTTTAATTAAAAACAAACAGTTTGTTGTCACGAAGGCTGTATTCAATATTTCGCAACAATTATCTCCCGCGCTGCATTGTTGTCTCGAGCGATTTTCTACTCGACTGTACATTTGGTGGAATCAAATTAAAATTTTCTCATCGAGTATATTTTATTGTTTGCTACGTGAAGTCGAGGCTGTGTATCAAATATATCTTCTAATAAAAATGTGGCTACTATCAGTGTTCGCCAGTGAATTTTTAACTAAATAACATAATTTGAAATAAATTTAGGAATAAAAAGCTCGTTAAAAAAGGAATGTCCTATTTATTGAAAAAAAAGTAATGTAGTCAGAGAAAAAAGAAAGCATACCTGAAGGGCGTAAAGTTTTCTTTCCGTGTCACCTTCTCCCGTGTCATTGTAAAAAACAAAAGACAAACGTTAAAGTACAAAATAAAACATGGCAACAATATATGAAAACTTCGCACGAACTGCAGCTATGCTAGCTTTTCTAAAATCGTGCCTGCGAATGGTTTTGGGGCGAAGCTTTTCAATAATAAGAAAATGTGTATTGCCTCGAGGTGGAAGTTTACGGCTTAACCGCTTACACGACACTCTTATCGATTTATACAAGATATTAATAGTCTTGATCATTTCTTAAACCTATAAATGTTAAGGATATTGGTGATATGATGACATTAAATGACTGATTGAACATATAATGACAATCGTGTTGAGGTCAAAAGTGTAAAAGCATTCATTTTTCATAGTAAAAGGCGTCAGCCGAGAAAACGGCAATATGAATTCGACAAACTAGCTAAGTGTCCGCTGCCTATTGACTTCCACAGATTTAGTATGATTACTAAGAAAGCAATTCACGAAAATATCAAGTATAAAGAACGAAATATCAAGAACATCTACTTGCTTAAGAATTATTTATTTAAAGACAAATTATTTACGTGACTTTTATTCAAAATGTTAAAAAGCATCAAGATTGTTTGAACTCATAGGATGTGTAAAAAACCGTTAACACCCTTATGAAGACTAACATATAAATAACACCAGGGAATCTTTGTGCTATTCTTTGCCAGCCATCGACGGGTGGAAGTCATTGTAGCAAATTCTTAAACAATATTTTTCTTTACTTACTTTTATGAACAATTTAAATTCAAACTCGAAGAAAACAAATTTTATTTATAAAGTTACAATTTCACTTGAAATTGAAGTACGTATGAAATAAATTAATGGTTGTTTCAAGTTTTAATTAATCGTTGCGTAAATTAATATAACTTGTGTTACCTAAAATTTGCACTCGTGACGTAATATGATCAATGTATACGTATGTTTCAGGTTAACCGAGCTATGACCACTCAGAAGCGAGGCGACCGACCGGTTGATAAGAACGACAAAAAACTAATTCTTCTATCACCAGACCTAGGGAGAAGTTATGAAGGTAAAAATTATATAATCTACTAGTAATAGGTCAAGTGCAGGTCACGAGAATAATAATTAAAAAAAAGCTCTATAATTTCAAGTTAATCGCTTTTTATTTCCAGAACGAGCTCTTTACTTACGGAATAAATTATTACACGCTAATAAATCAATTGTGGCAGGCGGCACGAATATTACTGAAGAAATTGCTATTGTAAGTCCTTTCATTTGATAATTCTACTATTTTAATTCTACCTCGGCGTTACGATCGCCTCGTCACTGAGTGCGGTGCTTGTTTAATTGTAACTCATTGTTATTTACATATTGCTGTAGAGTCAAAGAAATAATTTCCATAATAATTCCAAAGATAAATATGACGCATAAAAATATTGATGTATTACTATAATGATTTTGCGGTAGAATTTATTCGAGGAATCTACACTAATTGACGGTTAAATACACCTTAAATTACTATTGCAATAAACGAAAATAGTGACAATAAACTTAAATTGTCTGTTAATGAAAGTAAGAATTATCTCTCAGTGTTTTCTAAAACCACTCTTGCAATATCTTTACACTTACGATGTTTTAGGAGCTACGCATGACTATATTCGGCACCGCCGCGTGTCCGCCTCGAAGTGAATGGATCAGGTCACCGTTACTAATGAGACCGCCGGACCAGGCGTTTGCTTACGGTCTAATTGGACCACGGAACAGCACTAGATCTTTGTTAACTGGTCTCCAAGCTTATATCATCAAATGGATTTTGTTCGATTCCCGTCCTCCGACTTTGAACAAGAAGTCATCAGAACCACCCGAAAGGTAGATAACAGATTTGTGAAGTTAAAAACTTACGCAAAGTGAGTGATTACAATGCTTAGTTTAGTAGATTAAAATGCTAGATAATTTAAAGTACAAAGTTCGATTCTTTGCCAAACAATGACTTAACAGTTATAGAACTGTGATACCAAATTGGGGCTTTAATCTTTACTTCTTTCAAATAAAACTTGGTTTTAAAAATATAAATACACAAACAACTTTCAGCTACCTACGTGTCAGTGAAGCGCTCCAGGAGGAGGCTTTGTGGCGAGTTTGCAGTGACGCCATCTGGCACTGCGGCGCTCAAAGCGGATCAGACAGCAAGGCTGTGGTCGCCCTGCCTACAGATACTACCTATGTGTACAACAACCTCAAGTATTATCAGGATGGTGTCACTGAAAAGGTGAACAAGAAAACCTAACATTATTTAGTGTCTATTTATATAAAGCTACGCAATTCTAACCGCACCCACCCTTGGCTTTAGTCGTACGACTAGTCGGTAGGAGCGAATTGGATTGTCGAGTGTTTCTAGTAGAAAATCATCATCAACCCTGCTTTTTCCGTGAGGAGGATCGCCACAATTTGTACTCTTCGATACATCTCTATTAGCAATCATATATGAATTTACTATGTTTTTACGCATATCCCATTTCTCACAACCCAAACTTTCTTTAGTATTCCTCTACCTTTGCCCCTGTGATCGCCCAGTCATATTCTAGCTCATTATTTTTTTGTTTAAAATAGCAAATAGTAAATAAAAAAATGTTGTATTTTGTTTTTCAAGCTGCAATTATTTGAATTGAAAAGTCCAGAGGAGTTACAGATATTTCTCAAACGTTACCTATATTTAGTAAGTAAATTAGTGCTAGGTTAACAAATTCAATACTTAAAATTTAGTTGAATGAATTTCATGCATTTTTTTTTCTAAAATATTAGTAGATTTTTGTTAATTTACTAATATTTCTTGTAACCATTCCTGGTAAGCTTGAAAAAGTTTGTGCTAGGATATGGTCCACTACAATAGTCGAATGGTGAGATTCGAGAACCCACGACCGCTAGATCGGTAGTCCGTACCCATAACCATTAGGCTATT
>JAODUI010000023.1:735833-771170 GCA_027563995.1 Papilio gigon | reverse complement strand
AACCAACACGCACTGGGCCAGCGTGGTTGACTATGGCCTAGTCACCCCCTAATAATAATAGGGTAGGCTCCGAGCCCTTCGGTGGGGACATATAGTGAGCTGATGATGATGATAAACAGTATAGGCAATAGCAATAAACTACAAAACGTAATAAATATAATCGAGTAAAGATGCCTCTTTTATCCTCACGCCTCAAGTTTTATTCTCAGAACAAAATTATCGTCTCCATCTCATAATAAATAGAAAGAAAACGAACTATTCTCATTCAAATTCAATTTAATTATTAAAATTAAATGTAAGAAAATGAATTTAAATAATCAGTATTTCGAGATGTTCGCTGGCCTTTTCAATTCACTTTTTTATTTAAATGATTGAATTGTTAAATGAAATTTAAATATACGAGCTCCTCTTCATAATACTTCTGAGGGAGTAGGTACTCTAGAGGTTATGCTCTATAGAGCAATTCGTTTGACTCGTATTGCTTAGTAAATTGAATTGTGTAAATCTTATTTAATATATACTTAGAATGTCTGGAACCCAAGGTGAGTGTAGTTTATCCAACTTAAATAATAAATATGGAGAATTAATTTCGTACCTTTACGACACAGTGAAAAAGGTTTAAAGGCATCAACGTAAGAAAAAATTGGTTGACTTTAACCGTTAAAACGACGGTAGAATTTAGGTTCTTGTGGAAATCAATTTTCAAGTTGACTCGACTCGACTTGCAAATTTTACTTCCAAGACACTTAATCTTTGATAAACTCAATTTTTACGATAAATGTTGAGAGAACAACATTGTTTTATAAAGTTACTCATTATGAATTTGTTATGCAGTTTTGTGGCAGGCGAGTGCGACCAAATTGTCAATTATCCACGACTAATTTAAATCAGACATCAGTCTTGTGAGTGATATATTCAAAGTTCCTTTGACCTTTTCTTGTATTACTTAGTTAAAAGTTTCTACTTTAAGTTAAATTAATTTCTTGTATTACTTACTTAGTTAAAAAATGATATTTTGGTAGACCTTTTCTATTTGTATGTAGTATTTGCCCTTATTTTGTAAAATGTCCCACGGTTCTGTTTTGAACAAAACACAATTACAAATGAACAAATTATTGCTGAAACAAAGATTAGTTTAAATTATTCAGCGCGACCCGGCCGCCTCTTGGTCTGTCCTCCGAAACAGAAATAAAGACAGTACAGGTGAATTGTGTTTTAAATTTTTGCACGATTTTTTCGACAAGCTTCTACTTTTAGGTTATTTATGTAGTTGAATGTTTTCACTAAGAATAAAGTGAAGGTCATGCAAGGCCAATTAACAATTCTATACTCAACTCGATAGTTTGAAAGAAACGGGCATATGTTTTGCCTCATTCCACTTACACTTCATTATCCACTCACATGTCGTACGCACGGAATAAATAACATTTGGTTGGTGATATTTCAAATCATGTTCATGCTCTTTATAACAATTACAATAATATCAATAAGGCATGAGAGAGCTTACTTGAAATAACAACGTATGAAACAATACAGCGTTTTCATTTATTCTTACAGTTTGGACGCAGTGGGTCGGTGTACCATTTATTAACATTTCTAGTCGAGTCCTTCACAATAATTTTGAAATTTCAATCTGCCAGACTTTATTCAGAATTAACCGTACAAAGAATTCTAATATAGAATACCTATTGAAATTCGGAAAGGAAAAAGTCATAGCAAAGCTCGCTGTTCACGGCGTGAAGATTTCAAATGAGATTCGTGCTTTGATGTCATAAAAAGGTAACGAGTAAAAGTTAACGCTTTTCGTCGACAGCTAACAAATATTTCGTTTTGTACTATCTGAATAATTTCAATTCGATAATATTGCGAATATTAATTTGGATTAATATCTTCAATACTGTCTAAATTCAGTTGCATATTAAAATTGTATTGTATTATTTGTAACCCGGTTATAATCCTAATTGAGTTTGCAAGGACTACCACAAATACTGCGCACTAACATTATTAATGCGAAAGTTTATATGAATGTTTGTTAGCAGATGACATCAAACAACCTTACAGATCTAGACGCAATTTGACGGGGGTATACATTAGTCTAAAATAGCAAATAGGTTACTTATGAAGTTTACAAATCCAAGGAGAATAAATCTCAGGCAAAAGAGGCCAAGAGCCAGTAGTTTATTGGCTAAGGGTACAAGCTACCGATCTTGCGGTCGTGAGTTCGAATTCCACCGTTCGACTATTGTCGATAATCATATCTTAGCAACAGCTTTTTCAAGACTGCAATGGTTCCAAGAAGAATTAGTAAATTAACAAAAATCTACGAATATTTTACTTGAATCAAAAAAAGTTGGTAACATTGTTGTAATGTATAATGTATGTATAAGAATTAGTTGTTGACGAAAATGCTAATCGTTTATTTCTTCAAAGTAACAACGGCGATAACTAAATCAGTGAACATAAACATCTTTGTGACATTAAACGATAATTTGTCAAACGATCTTTTAAAAACGAACGTTAAAAATAACCCCGGGAAAAGATGAATTCGTGCCATAAGCACAAGTATGATAAATTACTTTTATTTAATTCGTTACAAACCCATCGATCATTTCTAAGGCGGTGTCTCTTTGGCTGTTTATTTTTTCATATGGCAGATATTGAAAATTGATGCAACATTTCCGAATATCAATACTCGACACCACCCTAAGCCCTTTCTATGTGATTATTTAAAATTTTCGCTTAGTGATTTAGGGGTGTCACTTTCTATAAGTCTTTATAAAAAGTTATTTTTTGAACTTAAATACAGATATTATTTCGTTGTTTTTAATAACATTATAAAATGTATGAAACCTTTATTCAATATAGAATATGGTTTTAATGCTCGTTCAGTTTTATAAAATATGCATGAGACTCCACGGTTGTTTGTGGCAGTCCAATTTATTTGTCAAAAGTGGAAACTAAATTGAAATACTTCCTAGCTACGGAATATTAAATTTTGATGCTGAGATTGTAAAAATGTAATAAAGCATTATGTTTTGTGCACATTTTCACGAAAACATTTATTAATAATAATATTTTTTTAACTTAGTTATATAGGACCTCAGTAACTACGCTACAGACTTCAATAAGTCTTTTTCTAATTTCAAGCCCTAGCGATAGGTTTTAAGATATATATTATCACGCTATTATACTTAGGGGCTAAAGAAATGAAAAAAAAAACGGTATCTAATCAACTGTCTTATACTGACTATCAATCTTTAAGCACCTTGGTTCTACAATATTCTATCGATCTTAAATAGTTATATGTCTTACTCTGGAAAATTCTAATCTTAGGCCGTAAGTTCTCCATAGTTTTAATTCAAGTTTTTCTATTCATCCAAATCTATAACTGCGCACACTCGTCTAGTGGTAGTTGACCTACTTCTAAAAAGCTAATAACTTTTCACTAAACATACAATAGTGTGGTAGAAAATCACCTTCATACAAAACCTTTTATATACTGGTAATGACTACTTATAGAATTTCTAAGGCACTTTTTCTAGTTAATTATGAATAAGCATATATAACACAGTCTCAACAGTATGTATGAAACGTTCTTGACTTGTTTGTTTGTATGTTCGATTTTAATTATGACAGCGTTCTATTAAAAATACCTTCAATGAATTCCACTTCCAATACAGATACCATACATTTGTCTCTTTCTTTCACTTAACGAAAATAGAGATAGCAATTTGTTTTTTTAATGATCTTTCTTCAATGAAACTTCCGTTTAATGTACTGACGATACTTCAATCAAAATTAAAAGCATTATTTGGTTTTTATCCTTTCACTAAGGAGTAGAATATACTTGCGAGCAACGCCGCAGGTTGACGCAGGCGGCTCTACGATTGTAAAAAAGCCTTCACGATTCTTTAATCGAATTACGACGACCAAAAAAATTGATACTTTATTATTGGAGGATTTTTATAATTATAAATTGTTTTGATCGAATACTTGTTTTCGTAAAGTCAGTAGAATGTGACATTCATAAAGGAAGAATTACTTTGTGTTTTTTTCTTTTAGATATAATTTATATACGAATGACAATGGTCACTCGTTGTTCGAAATCCGTGGATAATTTATAAATGAGAGTTTTTTTTTAAATTATGAATTAAATTAGCTTTATCTACATCTTCATCACATTAACTGTAACGTTTTCAAATTACAAACAACATTTTCGTTTAATGTATTATCACATAAACTTGTAAATAAAATTGCGTTAGTGCTCAAGAAATCTATTCTAAGTACATAAAGAAACAAGAATAGCAACACCTTTGAAAAGCATACTTATAAATTATATCCGAGCGCCGTCCAAAAGGCTTCACTTCTTTTCAATTTGTACCTTACAGGGAGTGTAGTCTATCGTAAATCAAGTTAAAGTTGAAACATTAAACTTGTTACATTTAATACTCAGAGTGTGTTTAACTTATGTTAAACTATTAATATATAAATGTTGACAAACAGATAATTATTCTAATTAATGTTAAAATACAAGAATTGAAATAATGAGTAAAGATGTTAAACGATGGAAAAATGTGTTAACAACCACAAAAAGAAACGATTCGAAAGGTACGTAAATTCGTGTTAAAACTTTAGTAACCTACTACCTAGTAACTTTACTAACATTTTTATTTGTACTGTTAAATTAAAAATGCATTCTTGGCAGTGCGCAGAGCTCGTACTCCTACCATAATCATAACTTTCAGTCTGATGTAAACAGTTTTTTTTTTCTCATATGGTAATAGTAAAAGGTCGTTCAGAATCTTTTCGTATCTAAGTATACTTGGTGATAGAAAAGTTGCGTGATGCATTTAGCTGATAAACCACATTGTGTCCAACCGATTAAACAGCACGGAAGTTAAAATTCGTCAAGTTGTTTAAAATTCAAGCATATGTAGCGTACGAAAAGTGATTTGCATAAGCATTCTACACAATGTCGTGTTCCTTCGCAGAATTATTTTGTCGTTTGCGGCGTTCACACCTGCACATCGTTCTACCTTTACTACTTGCTTGGTATCATCAAAACGTGTTCATTTCGACTTTATAGCATCTTATGTAACCTTAGCCGCATGTGATTCGTGCGAAGTTACTCAAGTATCGTAAAATTTTAGCAAAACAATTTTCATTTCTCAGTTTCGTTAATTGAGCACCGCTCGTTCGTGCTCTTCGGCTTGTGGAGGCACTTCCATTTACTTCGTTTCTTTATTAATACATTTTATTTCAAATCGTCTTCCTTGTTTCAATCCTTCTCTTAGTTTAATGCCAGTAACGTCGTCACTAATGACCTAAACGTAGATAACGCGATGTTAGTGTTCTAATTTTAATAACATTTTAAAAATGGATCAACTAACAAAGTTTATTGTGTACAACAAAATTCCTGAAAGTAGAACGAGCTTGAACTATGAAGCAATGAAGACGAAGAAGAGAGAAAAGAATATGACTGGGGAAGAGTTTGATAAGAGAATGTTACTTTTGTCGCCCGATTTGGACAAAATGTACCAAGGTAAGGTTCTATAGATCGAAATCCCTATTACGTTATAGTATTCTTATTGGATAACCTTATGGTGTTATTATTCAAATTTAAAACGCATTAAAACCTGAATGGATAATCCTACAGAGAAAATTTATGGTGGTATATTCATGTACTATCATTTGACAATGCTTTTACGTTTAGATTGACCTCATATTAAGTTTTTTGTGACACGTGTATCACTTTGTCCCCTGAAATATTAAAAAAGGGATAGTCTTGGCGACAAAAAACAGTTTCCCTAATTAAGTTTTAGACTAACTATAAAGTTCAATGCTAGGGAAAAATGTTTAGGTCATGTACCATAAAGACATAAACCTACGCAAATAAAAGCCGACTCGATTAGTTAATGAAAAATTATATATTATATTATCCTTTACATTAAGAATGTCTGACATAGATGTTTATGGTCACAACGACTTCAATATAAAGACTACATGCGGCTTTTTATGAGGGTAGTAACAAGTCGTTCCATCGTAAACACCTAAAGCTGTAGGACGCTTGAACGAGCGTTAAATTCAGCTCCTACTATTTTCAAAATTAAATATTAAGCATTTTTATGCCCTAAACCACAAGGTTACTGCCAAAATATCTGCTATCAAATAATTTGACAACACACATAAATCCTGTAATCAAGTACAGGCCTCTAAATGCACGTTAAATTTGCTTAAATTTACACCCTTGCGATAGTTACAAACCTTACGGCGCCTACATCCATGTGAAGCCTGACGACTGTTGGTAAAGTGCAAAATGGTGTTCGGATTACAGAGAGCAAGGCAACTGCGGCTGTCGAATTCTTATTTCTTTTTGCAACTGATCGTGCTCGCGCCGCGCCGGCAGCCATTGTAAGCGGAAAACTTAGTCTTACTCAAACTTTGTGTATGTTTGCTATTTATTTTTTTAATGTCGATAGAATTGTGAATACCCAGTTGACATTGAGTCATTTAATTAGATAAACGATTTTAATCATTTCTTGTAAACAAGACTTTCGCTAACATCTCTGGTCAATATTATGTTAATCTAATGATTAACTAAAATATGTAAAATATTAGAATTCAATTCTGTACTATTCTAGTATCATTAATTTATCTTAAAATGACTGTACCTAATTAATTAAAGTTTTTTTTTAATAAAGTTTCTATTGTATTGACATTTGCGCTGCTAAACTAATCGAGTTTGTAAAATATTCGATATGAATCCAGGAACCTTGAGTGTAAACAAAGCGCAACTCAAAGTCATGTATCGACAGTTTCTCAATTTCAAGCGTGACTGGGGGCTCTAACGGTTCAAACTATATCATCAGATAGAACGCCTGCAACGAACTGTGAGATATCACGCCAGTTTAAAAAGAGTAATATTCAACCTGTATCTAATATTTGTTTAAACAAGTACAATTTTTTTGACCCGATTTCTGTAGTCTTGTCTATATTGGTATCTTGCAAAACTGTCATCACATTTACTTTAAAACAATCATTCTTCTCCCTTCAAAATTGAGAGCAAGAGAATTGTGTTTACTTTTGTCATTAACCTTTTGGGGATTTAATTGTTTATTTAATCAGACAAAGGATAAGATATTGTTATCTATCGAAATTTCCTTCATTACATTAAAATCAGATGCCAAAGACGGTTTTAATTCGAAGACTACGCTTTGAAATGTTTCATGATCGTTATAAATCACACAAGGTACGTATGTACATCGACGTTTTCAACTTCAAGGTTGATGAGAATCACGGCTACAAATACCAGGTTAATTTCGTAGAAGGCCGATACGTGGCGAACTTGCAATAAGCAGCGAAATAATGTTCGCACGATAGATAAATTCTACATACAAAGACTAAGTATGACTCATCATCAGTCTGCCTTTCCAACTACCAAGAGTCGGCAGCAGTTTGTGCTACTCTTTCATACGATTTTATCAACCATCATATCTAAATTTACTCCATCGCATATATTCTCTTAAACACAACCCAACCAAAGCATCTTCGGTGTTGGGGCAATAAAAATTTACTCGAAATCTTCATCGACTTCACCATAATGAACGTAAGACCACCTACCGCATGCAACGGACCATAATTCTTTAATTTGCTTTTGATTCTTGACCACCGCGTCCGTCCTGTGTTACTAGCTGCACAATCGCAACTAGTCTAAATGAATTCAGATAAAAGACGATAATTTCTAATGACATTTATCTATAATTTTTTTGTTAATTAAATTCTAATTCTTGGACACTAATTATTATTTTTGCACCATAGGTTAACGTAAAAGTTTTCGTCTTGTCTAATTCTAAGTATAATTTAACAAATGAAAATTATTAAACGAAAATTGGCTGACAATAAACTCGACCTTCTCAATGCTTTTGGTAGATTAATTTCAAAAACTCATTAACAGCGTTAGTGTATCAATCAGGCTGTCGTGTTTGTTTTGACACTCCCGCTTTTCGACTAAAAGCGTTCGTGCTAAAATGCACATATGCAATAAACAAGATTTCACGGTTACCACAGTAAGCACCTTAAATTGCAGCCATTTTGAGTTCACACTCTACAACGGTTTGACGTGTTGCAACGCCATACGATATTCCATCAGCTCTAAGTTCAAATTGAAATTTTCACTATATTTATAGAACTTTATTGCCTTCGAGTACAGTTCAACACAAAGTAATTTGTCACCGGAATTTAGATCGAATTCCAATAAAATGTTGCGTGAAAATCAGGAGCGTCCTCCAACTCATGTAGAAGGTAAGTTAAGCATCACGGCACTGTAAGGTAATTAAGGCAGTTTACGTTTGCCTTAATAGTATTATTAGACTTATACAATCATTCTTAAAGGAGACGTCTTCGTATTTTTTCAAAATTTAAATAAAACGACGTCTTCGAATTGCTTTGCCAGAGGGCATTTTAATCCTACTTGTCAATAGAGCTCGACAGGACTATCTTAACAAGGGTGCCCCTCGTCAAAACGCACTTTTCAGATCCTTTGCTTACAAATTGTCAACATCATCTCACCGCTTAGTTTCATTTTCATTTTTAATGGTCGGGAAATTAAGCTTTTAATAATAATAAACTTTCTTACATTCAATAAAAGATGTCTCTAAATGTCACTTAAGTGAGTCATTTAATGGGTTATCAATCTGTCTTCCCAAGCGCAGCTCTTCACAAGTTATAATCATGGATCCTTCTGGTTGTTTAGCAGTTCTAAGGTCATTAGTGCTGCCTGAGTATAAAACTTGATATTAAAGCTTAGGTGAATCACGTTTCTATATATGAAATGTAGAAGCAATAGACACCTGACGTTAGGAGCGTGAGACATGAACTCAATTACTTCGAACGCCGTCTTTGGCGCCACAAGGAAATGTCATATTGTGATTGTGATCTTGGCATTGGACGGAGCTTCGGTTTATTTGTTTGAAATCAATTTACAATACTTCCATATGGCGTCTTCTACTGTCGAACGTTAGTAAATGTGCGTCCGTAGACAGACGTCTATTTCTTAAAGTTTTATTGAAGCTTACAACAAGTCAATTTAAATTTGTCTTACCATTACTTCGATAACTAGAAGTCGAAGATAGTATATGATTTGTGTTACTTTTTATGTCCTACGATAATGTAATTTTTATATTATGAGAAATATTCGTGTGCCTCGTTTTCGTGCAAATGTCGTTTAATAATTGTATCCTGAACTAACTGAATGATTTGTTATGTTTTTTTAAATTCATCAAAATTGGTGTTTTTGATAACAAACTATTTATCCAACAATAAACAACAGGATGTTCAGAAAAAATGTTCTAGGAACATCACAGGAAGAGTTTTATGGTTACTTTTAAATCTAATTTTCATTTTTTATCACCTAACTATATCTATATACGTGTACCAAAAATAATAGTTATACATACAGTAAGTCATAATGACTAAATTCGTTAATTTCCATATTAATATTGTGTTTCCATTCCCGTTCCGCGGCACATGGGAATATTCAAATGTATGCTAATACATAGAACTAATAAATATCACTTTATTTGCAGAGCGAGTGCTGTATGCAAGAAATAAATTTCTCTCGACTTCTAAGCCGGCTGTGACAGGCGGGAAGCCTATAACTGAGGAGCTTGCTATCGTAAGTACTGCAAATAAATATCGAATGTATCGCATTTAAGATGAATTTAAATTGTTACTTTTTTTAAATGCTTATAGGGATTTCATACGGAAATCGAGTGACTGGAAGTGTGTTGGGTATGAAAGTGAAGGTACAATGTTTAAAAAGAATATATTTAAAATGAGAATGTGCCAAAATGATGAATTATCCTTATAAATGCTAAAGCTTAAGTGATGTAGAGATTTTTGTTCGTGCGAATAATTACCAATGAAGAGCAAGACTTTAGCCTAGAATTACAGCTTTACCCCAAGGTCGATTATCGATTTTAAGTAACAGTTACCCTATTGTAAGTTAACAGAGTGAAGATTCCATATCTTTCCTATTTATTTGTGAAAAATCGATTTAATGAACTAAGATAAGTCGATCGCTGTTTCTAATCTAATTAAGTAGAAATATGATAGTTCATTTGTTTAATATAGGAGCTTCGTATGACAACGTTCGGTACAGCAGCGTGCCCGCCGCGAGGTGAATGGATTCACTCCCCGTTGGTCCTTCGAGCACCCGACCAGCGGCTCGCTTACGGGCTAGCTGCACCACGTAACGGCACTCGCTCCTTACTCTCTGGTCTCCAGGCGCATCTTATAAAGTGGCTACTCTTCGATTCCAGACCGATGACCAAAGACAACAAGTCAACGGAGCCACCAGAAAGGTTACAAAAATTTTGACATATACAAAGTATGGATTATTATAACATTTCATTATAAATGCAAGTTGCGTTGAAGACAAACAAAAAAAAAACTACTAGATCCTAATGCATAACAACGTCTTAAAATATAAAAAAAAAACTATTTGTATGTACTAGAGATATAAAAGCGTAAATATTTTAAGAGCAGCCAAGTCTCTGGTGACACCTGTATACGCCACCGTCGTATTATAAACATTGCCACATAACAACACCAACGTTTTTTGAACTGAACGATGTTCAGGAAATACGACGTAGACAAATGCATAACGTTTAATTTATAATGCTACTTCATTGAAATCTTAATTATTATTAATGCGAAAGTTTAGATAAAAATAGCTAAACTGGGTGAAACTTGTCACAGAGATCGATTATTTCCTGGAATAGCGAATAGGCTGCTAAGTTTTCTATTCCGCGTGGGCCAAGTTCGTAGCCAAAGCTAGTGTTCTACCTTACCAATGTTACTTCAGTCTACACTCTAGATTAAAAGATTTTTTAATTGTAAAATTGACGGAGTTACCTAATTGACAATTTGTAGCCAGTAATTAATATGTCGGGTTGGATATTCACCAAGTTCACAATGTGGCCGTGACATTTATGTATAAAACCTGAGGCGCGGCTACAGTTTGAAAATGGCTTACGCTTCGTCGTGGCCTTTTCAAAATCATGCCCTATTCAAAATAAATGAGCCCGGTCTCTTTCTGCGCCACAGATGTAAGTGCGCATAGTAATCAAGGAAATACATCACTTTTTCTTTGCTATATTCTATCTAAGACGCTTCTATAAAATACCAATTAAAAATATGAGAAGGCACTTGCGTGGTAAAGTTTAAGTATTATTTCCTTGAAATGTTTAATTTGTTTCCCAACTTCTATGTATGAGAAAATAATTAACATCAAAGTCCAATGATATCAGTATCATCAATATCATCAGGCAACAGTGGAGGTATCTGTTTCTCACTCGTGTCAAACTAGAATACAAAACTGCACAGACTATTACAGATTTTTTAGATTATGGTTACGGTTAAACGGTATTTATTAACATTATGTTCCATTTGTGCCATTTGTTCAACAGCTATTTGCGTCCGTCAGACGAGCGACAAGAGGAAGCACTTTGGCGGGCGTGTAGTGAAGTGATTTGGCGCTGCGGCGGAGGATTTAATTCACAAAATCCACCAGAGACAAAGGTTACTGTCGCTCTGCCTACAGATAAAACGTACGTGCAGCACAGCGCACAGTACTATCAGGATGGTGTTACTGAGAAGGTGAGGTGTTAATCGTAATAAACGTCGATAGTTAAACGAAAAATTGTATAACAAAGGCAATGTTGGAAGCAAAGCCGAAACGATAACAGACAATGAAAGCTGTGATAAATTTAACAATCCGCCCATTAAAATAATTTACCACCTGCCAAATAAAAAGTAAAAATATTTACAACCTGCCCTTTATTCTACACAGGGTCATCTTATATTATCACGGTCTTACATATATTCTTTTAGAAAGATTGAAATATGATCAACATGAAAGTTATCACAGTAACTGAAATAGAAATAACTAAAGGAATTATGGTAATTAACAGTACCAAGAAAACGTCATACAAGTTACATACGTGATCGTAAAAAAGCTTTTTCAATATTTTTGGGTTTATTCCGTCAAATTAGTTAAAAAAAAAATAAATGTCCAGTAACGTAATTTTCCCGTACACTGAAAATATAAACTGTATTTCAGAATTTTCATTTATCGATATCAAACATTCAGTTCGTTTTAATATAACAATTTTAATTTGTAAAATTATTACTTTCAAGCTACATTTGTTTGAATTCAACAAGTTGGAAGATTTGCAGATCTTTATAAAGCGCTATTTGTATGTGGTAAGTTAACTGCTTCTGCATACCTTTCTTAATACATTTTAGATATAATTCCTAATCTAATACGTTGATACGTTTTTGAATTACCTCACGATTTATTTAATTCAACAATATATTTGATCAAATGTTTGATTCCAACAATATCGGATACATTTACAGATGTGTAAAGGACACTGTTATGTTTTTTTTAGTTTCAATTGGATGACGGTGCTGGAGCGTTGTTGATCCTTTATGCTGCTGTGTTATCAAGAGGATGTGAGAAGTAAGTAGTACTGCTATCATCAGTATTTACTAAGTCATAGGATTGTAATTACTATGGTAGATCGCACTTTACATCGCTAAAAATAAAATTATTATTTTCAAAGACTTATGTTTAACGTTTTGAGGTGGCAAAGAAGCTCAAAGAATTCAGAGATAACTAATTTGCTTTTAAATGTTGTCGATATAGTTTTCAATACGATTTTATAAGTTGCTTCTAATTAGTTACGTCTCTGCAATTTTCTGAAAACGCTAGAAAATCGAAATATATTACATGTTAATGTTTTCATTGAATGTTTTTTTTTAAATCCCCCTAGCATTATGAAGGATCTTGATGGAAAATTGAATTATTTAGTATCGACCCAAGTGGAAGGTTCTATAAATGTAGCCATGCTGATTCTCACTGGAAGGGCTACTCCATATCTTCACAATGGTGTCATGTACGTGGGCGACGAGGATCATTATGTAAGTATATCTATTACGCATGACTTGCAATTGACAAATTATACCTTATTGATCAACTTCTATTTTTGGTCATTGACCATTTTATCTCTAGTGATGGCAAACCATTGGATCAAGCTACCGTAGTTTGAAATAGTACAAAAGTATGAAATAATTTAGAAGTTAATTTCTTTAAAATAACACATACATTCTTCTGCAATGTTGAAGATAATTAAGCTGGATAGAGACTAAATTATTTAACAACCCCCATGTTTCTCACTGTGGTATATCACTATGTACTTCAATAGACAGTTTAATGCGTATCAATCTTGATTGTAAAGCTGCCGAAGTCGAGTGTGACTGCCTCAAAGCATGAATACGGTCCACACGTCTCCCAACAAAGCGATAGATCGGGTCACAAATTCTAGTTCTCTGTCCACATCGACACTATCCACGCTGTATTTCAACTACAGCGATAGTCTGATCGCAAAACACTAAACGATAGAGTAAATTGCGATAGAGGTCATAAAGTGAACCATTGGTGCGGTATGAAAACAGCTTTTGCTCTATTTATATTTTGCCACCTATTTCCAGATTCATAGAAGACAGTTGGATAAGATGAATTCTCAATTTTATAAAGTTATCAAAGGAGACATTTCAAAGCTTTTAACTTAATTATACATTACTAGGTTCTAAACCATTTAGGCTTAATCGATTTAAAATGAGATTCGTTTCTTCTTTTCGATGGACATTCGAAGTTATTTTCAACTAGAACTTTTCAGTTTCTTGCTTAAACAAAAAACTTATGGTCGGATGGAACAAATTCCATCACGAGCCAAGGTAATTTATTTAATCTTTAATCTAATAGTCGTCCCACAGGCCATGCCTCAATTTGGAGTGCTGTTTCGTAGCCTCGTGGGTCTGCTGGTCTGGTATGGTAGTGAGGACAATGGTTCAGGTCATCTTACCAAGCAACATCCCGGCTCCAGATTGAAGACTCCGGCCTTACCTATATGGGTAAATAAACGTAATTCATAAATCTATTTAAGTGATTTTAAAAAAAGAATTCCATTAAAAATATTTAAAATTCACTTTGGACACAAAACTTTTCAATGTGTTTTTTTTACATAATTCCTTGTAAGGGAATAAAATAAAATGGAAGTAAATAATTCTTTTTTCTTAACTAAAATCCTAAAGGCATACATTTTTTATGTAATGTGATACCAACGATAGAAAGGGTTCGGAAAATATAGCAACTAGAAATATTTTTGTGTGAGCAATGTGGTTTCTGTTAGAGCTTCATTAATATTTACTTTAGGACGGAAAGGTCTAAGTGAAACTTCGTCTATCCGATACTGTTTACATATTTAAGGGGATAGAGAAATTTGTTGACTATAGATAGTTTTCAGGTGACCTGCTGCTCGGGTCATTACGGAGTCTTATTTAACACCAATCGGGAATTACTCAGGAATTATCACGCCGAAAGACGGTAAGAAATAATGCAACTAAAAATTTGTAAGGCATATTAAGTAAATTCAGTCAACAAAGGATATGTTAAAACTAATATTTATAAAACTACTAAAAACCAATAGAGTCTTTGAAGCAATTGATAAGAGGAAAAAAAGATAGAACATTGATTTTTTTTTCAAACTGTTAGCAACATTCGCTGCTTATACCGATCCATCAAATTCTTCTTAAATTTAACATTATAGAAAAGACTAGAAGGGAATTAAATACCAATAAAAACGTGCCTTTTTATATACGTTTTTTAAACGAATAAATATACTCTTTACTACGATCCAACTAAGTCTTGAATTTTTTCTTATCATTAAGGTTTGACATCCATTACTACACGTGCGGCGGCTGCCACGTGCTCCTCAATGTGGACACTAGAAGCCATGAGGACGTCGCCGGTAGCTTGCGCTCCGACGACATCAGCGCCACGCCCTTAGAGAAACTCATTCATACCAAGTATGCGCAATAATCTTGTCTTTCCTTTTTACTCTTTTCTTATAATCCATTGACATGCCGTCTCACCCTCTCCCTCCCTGTTCTTAGCTCGTAAAAGTTGTTTTTTTTTTAGTATCCTGGTACTTAATTTTTTGTGTTTTAAATTAATTTTTAACATTGGTTTTATTAATAAATTTCAGATGGCAAGATGCGAAGATAACATGGACCGGAACAGTACCACATATTGGAGAAAGCCCTAAATAGAATTATGAAAATTACACTAACAAATATTGTAGTAGATTTTACTTAGGAAGTTGCATTTTAAAACACACGCGTCACAAATTAAATGTTCTTCTAGCATCACACGGCTTGTCACTTTTACATCGCAGTAGTAAAGTTCGTACTGATAGTAATTTGCACGGAATAAAAAAAAGCTTTTATGTCAGTTACATTAAGAAAAAAATAATAAATGTATTTCAATATACCTCACAAGGTTTTTTAACTTTAATTTTATTTACTAGAAGTCTGTAGTGTAGCGATGTTAAAAATGATTGCACTCGCCTGTATCACAATATTTACGAAATAAAAAAGTATGATAATCGCTTAACACTTTTAAAATGTATCAAATACTTTCATGTAAAATTCACGAGGGGGAAATAAAACGAAAGCGGTCATAGGGATATACGTGCCATTTTAACCGGTAAGCGTTTCCAATGGATGGCCAAAAAAACTGATGGCCGCCGAAGCGAGTTTTGGCAGAATTCTATTGACTAATTCTAGTTTTTTTTTTTTTATCATCGAGAGTTGAGTGAATTCGGTAAATGGAGTGAAATTTTGTACCTTTTAACTAGGAACCATTTTACATATTGAACACGCCAGTTACACAAATATCTACTCTATCATCTGGATGTATTACAAATTTAATACTTTGAATAAAATTTGTCAGGAAAAACATTCTTACAGTTTATACTGATATTGGTGATGCTGTCAACGCAATGTAACTATTTGATTTCAAGGTTTCAAATAATCCAGGCAGATTCTAAACCACGTTTTAGGATTCACTTCGCTGGAGAAGTTGTGATGGCTGGCAGGTTTTGAGCGTTCAAAAATGTATAACATTTTCAAATTTCGGTAACAAAAGAACAATGTATCATTAATGAGCATAGCGAAATTTTATCCGCGCGAATTCACTGAGATATCGCCTGGGAGTTATCCTCTTTACATGTGTAATTAACACTTAACTACGCTTTCGTCCGTTTTTATGTATCCCTCGGGAACTTATGGAAATTTAAAATATGTATTGTTCGTTGCAAGTCAAAATGCCTTTGTTGTTTTAAATAAATTATCATAATGGGCTTTTGTTTAATTATTTATGAAGGTACATTTTTTTTTGCTTTTATCATAAATTTATTGAAATTTAAACAGTATTGTTGTTTCCTTTTGTGTGTTTGGTTGGTTGAACGCGGGGACTATGTGATTTTTTGCACAGTTTACATGACGATAACTTGGTAAGCACAATTATTTTTGGAAATGCATATTAACACGTAAAGAAACAACTTTCGAGTTACTATAATCGTAATGGCATTTGTAATGCACACTTAAAACCTTCTTTGAATTAATATTATGCTTTATACATATAATTTATTACTGGCATGCCAGAAATATAATGCCCACATTATGCGTAGTGATTATCATGAAACATGGAATCTTAAAGCTCAGGAGACTGACCCCAAGTCAAAGGGAAGCTTAGAGCATTGTGACGATTTAATTTAAAAGACTTCTGCGATTACAATTTTTACTTTGAAACTTGTCGAATAAAGGAGTATTGCCAAGGCCATTGGTTATATTACATACAGACGTCAAACCTCGCTAGCAGCTGGGTTAGTGTTTTACAAAATAATCTGTGGCTAGTACTGAGTTAACGTCTCGGTGATTACCCGAAACAGTATGGACAATATGACCAAATACAACTATTTATTGCTGAGAACATTTTTTTTGTTCCTTATGCGTACGTTAAAAAGAATCACTACCCTTTGTTTGTATTTCAGTAAAGTTAAATTGTAAAAATATCATCCCCATGATCCCAGTGACGTCGCGATAAGCTTATATTTTGGATCAGTAATTTAAGTTCATTGCGTAACAAGAACAGCATTCCACGAGCTCCTCGGGGAGACGCTACTTAATTGAGTTTAATGTTGTTTTGTCGTCATTATGTTCCTTTCGTGTGTTTTGTTCATAAATCATAACGATGTTGTTTTGTTACTTGTATTTATGATATGAATATTATCTGACGTAATTTTGTGATAAAGTAATTTCTAACATGCCTCAGTTTAGTAAATTTAGTTACGAGCAAAGTGTGGTTGGTTACTAGCCTAAGAGAGTAATTATGTAGGTAAATGTTTGTCTGGAGTTTAAGACGTTTTCTCCTAATTTTGCTGTAGTTATACATTCTCTACGCATTTATTTGAAATCATATCTTTGTTATCACAATTTTTCACAGACTATAGAAGATGTCGTTAACGAAAACCTATTATTACATGCCTAACAGATTAGTGGAAAAAATAATAAAACACTGAATTCTCAAAATCCTAAAACACACCCAAATTTGTTGTAGTTGATGGTCACCAATATTTAATATGAGTGCAAATGTAGAATATTAAGTAAAACTTAACAAAATTGTATTTCGCTTTTGAGCTGCATATACTAGTTAGTAAGCCTCAGGCTAATGTAATATATTACAGCTTACAGTGCGCGGTGCACCAAACACGACGGATTGTGTTCCGGTGTGTTTGCATTCGATCAATTATTCATCTCCGAGGTACCGATCCGATCTGCATGGCGACAAACAAATTAATCTTCAATTCAAAGACCATTTCTAATACGTTAAACTTTGTGTCTATAAAGGACACTAAGTTATAAAGTATCTACTGAAATTAATCAAGTTAGCATACATTAAGGTTTATGTGTCTGCCTTACATGCCTTAATATCGTAAATTAAATTTATATAACAATGTTTCGCGTTCTAAAGTTGTGAACGGCCTTTTACGTCATCAAAAAGTTAATTAAGGTGTTATTATTTTAGTGTAGGCAATCATATCGTTACTAACAATAATTTAATAAAATAAATTAAAATAATGCAAGTTTTTTTTGCCAAGTATCTGATGATAAATTTTACTTTCTTAAATGCCATCTATGGTCATATTTCAAAACTATGCTATTTGGAGTAAGGATCCCAGTAAAAGAATTAATATATAGATGGCGTGATATTCAAAACAGTTGTATTTTATTTTTGTCGATGAAATAACAGAGGGCGCTTAGTTGGACTTAAAAATGCAAAGGAAGTAGCACATTAATGTCATTTGTATGTGCTTCGGTTGTTTATCAAGAGTTTCAATTATAGAAAAACCTGTACAAGAGTATTACTGTGTTAATAACATGCGATTGAACAAGTGTTTCTAGAGGAATCCCACGGTTATTTACGCTTCGTCGTCCGTTTCTACTCGTGTACACACTTATAAGCAAATAAAACATATTTAGTTGGGTTACATTTACACAAAAGAAAGTTTGAAAACCTTTTCTTTGTTATTTAAAAGCATTGTGAGCTTGATACACTGGCCTCCATTGTGTTACTATGCGGGTGTACAGGATTCTGTGTCACGAAATAAACAAAATGCTTTTGTATTTGCGTTGTAACTAAAATTTGTTCCATACGATTTTTTTTAGTTAAAGCCAAAATTAAGAAAAAGTAATTAAAAACACGAATAAACATGACTGACTTTATAACTGGTAGTAAGAATGCGGTGCGAATGACACTTCACTGTGCAAAATCGGTCAAGCTTTTCAGACTACTGAAACTCGTTAATGAAACATTAATTGGACATACCAGTGAGAAAGGTTGTGCCCCGGTCATAATAATAATATAACACACCATATAATAACACATAATATAATAACACACCATAAAACGAACGAACCATAACATTTAACACGACATAGAAATAAATCCAGAAATACCAGCTTTCCAGAGAATTCGGTGACAGCACACTGAATCTAGTTAAAACGCTAACTGATCGATTTAGGTCAGAGTGGATTTGTTTTGGTTGCGATACTAGAATACGTTATTCAGATAGATCAAAACTTATCTAGATTATTTTTGTAGCGCCATTTTAACTATGCAACGACCTCTCAAATATTTGTTTTAACGGTCGCATACTAAATATGATAGTATGTAACGTAATATTTCATTTTCCCATTTTTCTATACGTTTTTAAAGGGTGTACATGCCATGTGTACACAAAGAATTTGTCACTTTTTCATCGGGCGCGTCGGGCTATTTCTCTTGGGAACATTGAAAAATGCGAAACGGCCCTTGACACGACCGGCTGCCTCCGTGTTATGTCACTAAACAGTTCACCTCCATTGTTTCAAACAAAATAAATTTTAATCCAAAAATAAATTGAAACCACTTAAAAATTATTATTTCGATATCGCTTGCTAATATAATCTTTACTAAAAGTACTTCAAAATTAATTTTAACTGACAAAAGTATATGTTTGTCATTTTCAAAATCACGTACATAACAACAAGTCAAATTAACCTGGGTATAAAAAGTAACGAAAAACTAATCTGATATAAATTCTCGTTATTGACCCGGCAGGCTCGACATGTCTCGGATCGCAATTTCTGTAACATAGCTAAGAGAAATTGGCATCATTCAGGGTCCAATACGTGACGAAATTCCTTAGATTAACACAGTACTTACAATAAATATAAAAACGTAACGAATTTAACGTAAAAATGTAACGAATTTGATTGAAAACACGAAAGACAGTAAATATACAGCCTGCCATATTTTCCATATTCAAATTCCAGTTATATTTTCACAAAGATGACAAATGCATTTTGTATGAAACTATTCAAAGAAAATTCCAACATACGACACAGGCCATACGAAAAAAAATACGTAGAAAATAATGCACACGGCAAAGTAATGCTTGACGCTGCCCTCAGTCCGAATCATACAGAACCGGACAAATTACACCCTAGTCCCCATTTGTTACCAATTCCAAAATACAACTGCTTTTAATTCCACAACTGTTGCAGGCCTTATTTTTTTTAACGGACCTTTTTAACCTCGTTCGACTCTGTTTTGATCAAAATGACTTTCGGAAGTAATTAAAAATGTATGTCGACATAGATTAAAAAATATTAAATACGCATTAAAAGCTATTTTCTTGAAAATGAGAATGACTAGAAAAATGCTTTGAATTCTATGGTGCTTCAGGTTTATTGAAGAATACGTTCATGGAATTATGTATTTATATTCTAATACATTTTGAGGTTTTAACGCAGAATCTGTGTTCTATTTCATTTGTAATATAAGTAAAATTGTTATGTTGGTTCTTAGTACTAAAAACATAATATCGTAGTTCATGCTCGTCATATCGTCAAGGGCCAGGTGCGCCAGCTTAATAACGTTCTAAAGAACTTTATGAATACTTTTGGTAGATATAGTGAATGCTTCCCACATCATAAACGTCTTAAAGATACACATTCTGAGAAATTTACTGGCTTATATTCCTTTAAATTCATTTCCTTGTACACTGAGACATACAAATCACGACTTTAAACACAACAGAGAGAATTCATTTTTCATTACAACACAATATTAACATCTTAACATGAAGTACTATAATTTGACTTCCATCTTAAACCTCTAATGTGAGGGTAGGTACGTTTTAAATAAAATGTATCTTAATTAAACAAACGGAGCAGGAGGAAAAGCTTTGAGTATTTTATGAATTTTTGTTTACTAATATAACAAACTAATTGTAACACCTTTTTCTTTTATTAAGTGGGCTTTGTCGCAATATAGATTATGTATTTGATTATTTAACTTACGTATGGTACAAACGTCAGCCAATTTAAACATAACTCTAACATTGTCTCAAGACCTTAAACATACTTCACTAGCGATTATATCAGTCCGAGATCTATCTTTTTTACTACATTTGCATACGTTTGCTCCTCAAAATTTTTGAATTTCAATTAAGAGTAGAAGATGAAATTTGATAATATTTAAGTGAAATTGAAATTTTAAAATGTGTAACATCAAACGGAGCCGCACCACACGTGTCGTATAAAACTTGTGGCGGCGCGAAGTAAAGAAGTAATTTTTGCCGACAAAGAAGCCGACGCTCTGCGCCATCGCGTTTCCCGTCCGCTTATCCCGCCTTCTCGCTTCGTCGCTTCTTATTTTCAAATCGACGTTGTAATTTCAAATAGGGTAGAAGTTACCCGGATATAAAATTAAATTGTCATTTGGAGTATTGCATTAATTCAAACCATCTACTTTCATAATAAATGCAGATTACCGGCGTTATCTTTTATCGCCTAAATACAATTTTAAATTTTACTAGTTATTGTCAGCTATTTCTGTCGAGCGGATTTTTTTTTAAGTAGCGTCCTTCCAGTCTATATTGTTCATGTATACCTAATTACACGTAAATGCCGTTTAATTATTCTGTACATATGTAAAAGCAACCATCCAGCCATCCATTTAAACTTTAACATTTACAACATTATTAAAAAATAAGATAGAACGTCTTACGCTCTGGCACATCCAGAATATAGCAGCCAATTTACTTTCATTTTCAAAGGTAGATAGTGCACGTTTTTTTTAGTATAAATTGAATCACAACTATAATTTTAGTTCCTCAAGAAACTTTAACAGATATACTAAATATCACTATGACCTCGTTTAGTGGCAACTTTAAACTACTAATATTACTATATGCCTACATATATAACTATAGCGTGGGCTATATCATTAACCGTTACATCGCCGGTAGCTGTATAAAGCCGACGCGAATATGCAGTTCCCCGGATGACGCAGGAATATCGCGGAGCTCGTACGAAGTAATTTTGTGTCTGTAAAATAATCCACTTGATGCAGGTAGAACGTCGCTCACGTAACAAAAGCTTCCCGGTTATTTTGAATATGCGTAGATATTAAGCTAGTATGAAAAGCGCGTTGAGAAATGTATATTACTTTTGGAGTAAAGTAACAGTTCATTGTTCAATCTAGAAAAAAACTTATTATATTACTATGATGTTATAGAGGGTGTTTGATATGTCGAAATACTAGTTACGTTTTCTAAAAGCACGTTTGTATAATTCAACTTTTAATATATATATTTCTGTACGTTGGATTTCTTAAGCTTGTAATTAAGTTTTAATTAAATTTCTCGAACAATTCGTTCGTGTTCAATGAAGACAGCGAGTGGGGGAAAGTCAACTTTTTACGAGAAAAAAAAGTTAAAGGAAATTAAATTAGCCGAACGCGAATTGATGAAATATTCGCAACCGAGCTTCGACACCCGTTCTATTGAAATGAAAAAATAGTTTATATTAGGTATTTTTATTTAAAATGTGTAATGCGAGAATTTATATATGACAACTCATAGAGATGAACGAGTACGGAAGAGTAGTACTCTGTCGACCTGCGTTGGGAGAAGGGCTGGTTAATAATTATTATTTTTCTTTCTTTATAGTTTTTATTATATCAATAAATATTTGTAAACAGTGTAAGCATATTTTTTGTTATTTTTTACCTTAGTTAAATATTAAACAGAAAAGGTCGACATTGTAAATGTTCGTGCATTATTTCTGAGTACCCTTTTCATTATGATGTATAGCGATAGTCGCGACAATCCTTCACACCGCATTACCGAGGTAAAAGAAAATAGTATTAAATGTTTGTTACAGACACACGAAAAATGACCAAACAAGTCCATTATATTGTTTCAAGCATTATTGTTGATGCGACCGTCGGTACCGTTTTTTCTTTGTTTTTCACATTTATAATTTTCCCATTATTAATTGTCCAAAAGACTGTAACTAAGTTAATCAGCTCTTTTGAGATCTCTACCGTAACAAAATAATAGTTTTAAAAAAATGTTGCTATTCTATACTGTTTCATTTACTACTCCGAGAATTGTATATTTAACAAAAATATTATAAAATCTTGTAATACACCAAATGAAATATGACCTATTTCTGTATTTTCAGCACATTTTTACTATATTTTTTTATTTACGTTAAGTAAACAAGCGAATCAGTAATTCATTATAAGCAAAACAACATTCATCGTCGGCGCCGGTTCAGTAGAACACAGAAAGTTTGCCGCGTCCTCGGCCAATACTTTAGTCTATTTCTCTCGGGATCCTTGAAAAATGTGGATCAGACCTTCCCTTTGAGTTACGAGAAACGAAAATTCATTTCTTTCGATAACTCGATAGCGAATAAGATATTTTCGTTTAATACTTTTAAAATAGATTGGATCGATACAAAGGATTGGTATCTCTTGTTGTTGAAGGTTAAGATTTTTCTAGCAACATCTTTTGGATGTAATAAACACGGAGGAAGTTCAAAAATACTAACTTCTTAATTGTAATGTTTAATATGATACCGTTTAAGTAACCGCCATAGTGCATACATAAGTATATTCAAACATAATAAATGTGTTAAACAAAACAAATTAATCCACTTGTTTGCACTTCCATGATAGCCTGAAATTCACATTTACGTAACAAAGACATTAGTCATTGCTTTTATATATAAAACGGCGCAGCCTGTATACAATGATATTCAACGTAGACGATTTTAGAATCGACTACAATACAAAATTAATTTAATTACATAAAAAGAGAATTTAATATAAATTGGGATAAACCATTTGCAATGTTTCACACTAAAAGCTAAGATTCGTTTTTGACATTAATGATTTGAGTTCACAAGGCACAATTATGTACTCTGATGTATTTATCGTTCTACATAGTTCCTTTTTCCTTGTATTTGAAGATTATTTATATAAAAGGTGCGATGAATTAAGTTAAATGCGCGCTGCTAAAACGACCCTAAAGTGAAATAAATCTTGTGCAAACATCTTCCAGTGATATATAGAACAATACCTTCTTGCGGAGACATTCCGGCCGCAATTTCACATTCAAGAGAAGCGGAAATGCGAAGTAACACGATACGCTTACCGGAAAAGCGGAAATGTCTTTGTAAATTCGCGACACATTTAATCCTTCAATTGTTTATTTTAGTTAACATTTCATTCAACAAACAACGTTAAGATAAAGATACCTGACTAACTACTACTGCAAAGTAAATTATAACAGCTCAATAGTGCCCCCTAGTCAATATCAAACAAGTATCATAACATATACTGTAGCTATCATGGCATATTTCTTTTTTAAATTGTTTTTTTATGCATATCCTATGTATTCGTACTATGCGTAAAGCGTACTTCTAACGTGAGCTTAAACAGAGATTTAGAAAAAAAAGTAAAAAAGCTCTTTAACAAATTCATACTTTTATTATTGTTTATTCCAAGGTTAGAGTTTGTATGAAACAAAGAAGAAAAACGTTTCAAGTCAACTTTGAAGAACTGGGTCGCGTATCACACAATAGCATCAGCATATCACGGCGTCGAGGGCTCTCGGAAACAAGGAAAAGGTCATTCTAACATGTTCTAAAAGCTTTCGGACCACTCAAATACTGAGAGGTCATTTTTGGATGGAAAGTTTAAATTACTTTCAACGGGACCTGAAGAGCCTTTAAAAATTTCACAAGCATGTACCATACTTCATATTATTTTCATATTTCAATATGATTTGCTCGTATTTTCGCAGTATCATAAATGTGTATGTTTCAGTAGATAGATGAATGTTTGTTCCCAGGTATCTCCAAAACGGCTCATCGGAACTTGATGGCATTTGGTATACATGCCAGGATATGCTCTGGGAGAACACGTGGGCCTCTAAGTTTTTTTTTTATTTCTTCCAAGACAGAGTACAAAGTCTATTCAGACTTTATTTTCATAAACCGTATTTAAATGCTAAATTGATATTTAGTATGTTCCCGTAATATAAAATAATAACCACAATTCAGTTTCGTTCAGTACCGCGCGGCCGGTAGCGACTGTAATTAGGAGGACATTTTGCAATTGTCGCCGAGTTAACTTAATTGTGGCTTATTTCTCTGATTGCAGACCGTAACTTATTTGTTCGTAACTTATTATATTAATAATACTACGTACATTATATAAAATACATTTAGAGTAATAATGTGTATGAACCCACGCTATGTCGTGATGTTTAACATTACAGAAGGTATTTTAAACAAAAAAAATTTAAGAAAATCTTTAATTTGATTATGAGTGTTAATAAAAGGCACGGATCGGGCTGTAGACAGAGTAAATCTTGGTGTTTATCGTAGTGATAAAATTGGAAACGAAGAAATTTGACAGAATTATAGTCACATAGTTTTATTTCTAATAAATTTAAAAATCTTTTGTATATCAGCGACACATCGAAGTCAACAGCTCTTGTAAATGATAAGAATAGATCAAATCAATATATGAAGAGGTCAGAGTTGGCTAATGTAGAGTTAACCTAGTTTGTAACAAAACGAATCTTAATTTAGGTTCATATTTTCTGTTCATATCTGTAATAGATGCAAAAAAACAGCTAAGGAGATGTGCAATGAAAACTTACCGCATAATAGCAGACAATTTAACTAAGAATTATAATAAATTTGTACAAGTCGTCAGTTCATATTAGGTCCCATCGATTGGTTTGGCGTCTTCCTGAGTAAGGAAATATTGTCCTCACATCTTTCAATGCCTTTGTAGATATGTGCATATAGCATCATGGTGTTTGCCTTCACCGTGGACTTGGCAATATAAAGACTGATAGACATGAATTTTTAAAATAAATGTTCATTATTAGTAACGTGTACCATGTATACGAAGTATGATTTTTTTTTACATACATGTACCAACGCGTCTGCTCGCGGTGTTCCACCTAAAAGCTAAAGTCGCTTGAACGTTTAGTACGTATTGACTTGAAGACGAAGGCACAAAAGCCACCACCAGGCTACAGTTTTTAAATATCATAATCATCGTCATTATTAACAACTTATTATACGTCCCCACCGAGGGGCTCAGAGCCTAATTACTTTTTACTACTATATTATATTTTATCTCGGTTTTTGTGCTCCTTGTCAATTTGTGCGAAGGGGCAGAATTCGCGGATAAGGATTTTTTTTAAAGTGGAACACCGCGAACGTTTGCTATTGTACTCCAATTTAGTTCCCTGTATAAATTAAGATTCGTATCATTATTTATTAATTAAGAACAACTTATTTTACTTCTCTCTGATATTCCTCCCTCGGTCGGAAATGTGAAAGGAAAACTTTTATCTCGTTTTCGATTCCTCGAACGATACAGGGAGTTCATTAAAATTTAATTAACACGGGAAACGTGTAAAGTTATAAAGCTAAAAGGATTCAAGCAGATCTCAAAAGTAACTTTAATCTTGCGACTACTTAGATGAAAAGTTGAATTTAGACTTTAGTAAATTCTTGGTATATGACTTTAAGCAAATAGTTATTTTGAGAATTTTTTATTGGAAGTTATTAAAATTATTACATTTTACACAGCTGTATCTATAAGTTTTTTTTAATATTGGAGGGCTCAACATTTTCAGCAATTACGAACATTTGTTTTTAGGCGAAAAGTTGTCAGATACGTAAAGCTGAGGACTGCATACTGTGGACGCCATTGGAGAAGGCCATATCCAGCAGGGGGCAGATAAAAGCTGGTAATGAGAAAGTATGTCAATCATCGCAAAAGCCCTAAAATCCTAGACTTAAATTTGTCGTAACACTTTCATAACTTTGTTTAAATCTGAATGTAAAAATTCAATTCTTGTAGAATGTCTGCACTTTCTTGATTTCTGCTGAATTTTTCATAGCGAATTGAATTTTATAGATTCGCTTACTCGTTAGATTTTCATTTCGATCACACTTTGCAACTATCGGTTTGAGATACGTCGCTTGTTCTACCGCTGTATCACTTGAAACTTCTGTTAAACGAGCTAAAATTAATTGAACATTGGTCATGTGTATTGGATATACAGCTCGTCAAAGTTAATATTTAAAACCCTTTCGACCGTTCTAAATATTCAAATAAATGTTTCATTAAAATCCAAAGGCTTAACAACTTTAACATTCCAAATTAGACCGGCCTTTGGGTTTTTCGTACACCAAAATGACCTTTTAAAACATGACTCAACTTTTCCTTATTGCGGCCGACCCTTGTTTTTGTGACATGCTAATGACATTGTGTTGATGTGCGCGACTGTACTTGACTTACAATTTTCTTTTTGATTTCTCTACTTAAGGTTTGTTTATAACTGTACCAGTAAGAGTATACATTTTTCTATTATTTACACATCAAGAATTAGCGTTAGTTGTTATGTGAGAATCAATACCAACATTACAAAGTTAAACAGTTTGTTTAATTGAACGCGCTAATCTCAGTAACTTCTACTCTATTGGAAAGTTATTTTTTAAGTTGAACAGTCCATTTATCAAGGTAGGTTTAAGGCTATATAAAATACTGTTGAAAAGTGTTGCAAAAATTAAAACTCACAAGATCGAAGTCACGCTCACAGTTAGTTTAAAAAAAAGCACTTCGCTATATATCGATATCACGTGACGCCTAATTCGTCAGCCAATGTCTGGTATAAAATTGTACAAGTTTTATAATTAAAAAAAATAAAATAATCGATGGAATAAAGCACACAATAGCTAGGTATTTCCCCGTACTTGCCACAAAAGCGCTTCAGTATCAGCATTAAAAGCGGTTATTACAATGTTACCATCATAAAGTGGATTATGTTTAAAGCTGAAAATTACTCAGTACAACCAAAGCGCGACCACTGCTCGCCGGGCGCGGACGTCGCAGATTAACGTTCGCTTTATGCAGCTTAAGCGCTGGATCGTGATACCGAACGATTTACATCCCTCATTAATTATCAATTTAAATTTATATCAAATTTTGGTTATATTAAACCCAGCCTTTAAGACACCGACACTCGGAATTATGGCTGTACCCCAACCGTTTCACTAAAATAGCATGAGAACACAACACAAGAACTTTGATTTTAAAAAGATTTTTATCTGAAACAAAAGTTAGTGAATTAATTACTAGAAAGATTTCTTCGAATACGTCATTAGCGGGTTCGAGCACAATTTTTTAAGTTCCACAACTCAAAGCCGATTACGATCTCAAGAGAAATCAAAGTGATTGTCGAACCAATACTTATTTTACATTATTTGTAACTTTATTGAGGATATTTATTTCTAAACAAATTAAAAAATAAATTTGGGTACAAAAAATAACCAGTATTTTTGCATTCAATATTCACAAAGGCAGTTTAGGTATAGACGGCAATAATTCGGCGAGACCAATTTGCATGTATATTGCATGTTTTTTTAACACCGAACAGCCATTAAAAAAGAAATAGAACCAATTCCAGGAGTAATCAAAGTACCTGTCCTCAACCGACCTCCATTCGACTGAGTTATGTGATAGTATAAACTATTTTATGGCAGTTTCTTACTTAACCAACAAATATTGTACCTTCGCAATACTAACGTATTTTATTTTACTTGTTTTAAAGTTAATCTACAAAAATTTTACGGAAACAAAATCATACTAGTCTTACTATTGTTACTAATATTGTGAATTCTAAAGTTTGTATGGATGGATGTTGCCATGTATCTTCAGAAATAATTACAAAAACTTATTCTATTACTATTGCCCTCATTTCCGGTGCAGCGAATATGCAAGAGCATTGCGGATTAGATATGGATACGGTTGTCTTTTGACTCTGTTTATAAAATGCAGATGCCCTGGATATGTGACGCTCTTGGATCCCTGACGAGTATAGTAAAAAGACCTCTTGCTGATGGTCACATTTTGTTATTATTATTAGTATCTCTAATTTATCATACCATAACAAACGGTAGATTACAATTCATTCTATTCCAGACAGTAATCAACGCCTGTGCCAAATTTCATCCAGATTGGTTTACCCGTTTTAGAGTTACCTGCTAACAAACATTCATCTAACCATTCGCATGAGTGCGAAGTATTCAAAATATGTGTAGCGTTAATTTATTCGGTAATGCAAGTGCTTAATGGAAATGATTTCCATATTATTATAAATCTGCAATCTAAATCCGCGTGTTGTGTAAACGCGTGCATGCAAGGAGGAATATGCACATCGTCTGGGATGCTTACGGTTAGCACCTTCATACGTTAATCCTTTCTAAAACATGCGATTAATAATTTTGAACCAAGCGTATTACTAGTTAAGGTCGAAATTATAACATCGTGTTTAAATTGTTGAACATTTGCGAGGAGAATGCAGCGGGCGCTGGTGATTAGCTCTGCTGCACTTTAAAATAAAAACATATATAAACAATAAGTTTTATTTATCTCTAGTAACACATTTTGTGTACTTTATTAAGACCTTAAAAATTAGTGATTTTATTAATTTCACCATTTAAAGAAAATCATGACAAAAGAGGTTGTATAATTTTTATAACAAAGTGTGAAATTAATTCATGAAATGTCTCAGATAAACAAAGATATTAAAGGGAAATGTGAAGTGAATTTTAACATGGAAATTTGCATTCAAAGAAAGGGCGAGCGAAATCAACAATTAGCCAGCGAGGTTGCTCCTAACGATGTTGCATGTTCAAAAGAAACAACCGGTTTTAATGAGCAGTAGGAAGTTTTAGAATTCGCTCTAATTAAGCCCAAGGTTTCTGACGGCATAATTATAAAACGTCGCACATACATACCTTATGTTTGTAATTTTCTTTCGGGTACTTAATTTAACATTCATTTAATAGGCCGAATAAAGCGAACGCGTTAAGCGCGACATCTTTGAAATTGAATTGTTTTATGTCTATTCAGTTTTATAGCTGAACAAGTAATATAAAAACTTCCGCCATATTGCAGAAAAATACGAAACTAATTTCTTTGTCTACATTAGAAGGTATTGAAATAAAGAAAACGATTGAAGCGCCCCCTGGACTCTCAAAAATATTACATTAATGAGGAAATATGAGACAATAAGGATCCTGTGATACTTTTTAGATATTAAGAGGAGGTTGGTAGTGTCAGTAAGCATTACGACAGAGCATTATATAGTTTGACAGATAACTGTCGATCTATACTTTTGCATTTTAAAGTATAACACCGATCGATTGTGAATGTCGAATGAATTCCAATGAATTTTTGCACAACGAAAATTTTAACAGTTTCTCTCAGTAACAGAAATCTGTCCTAAATGTGTCCCTTAGTGACCAATAAACAAATATACAAGATAATGAAACTAATAAGGATATACCAACATCATTTTAAACAAGATAAAATACACGAGACATATATGTCGAGTGCAATACCTTTTGCTTCTTTTTTTCTTTGCAATGTACCTTGTCATGTGCAAAAAAGTTGCGCGACACCGTTTTATCTTAACACGCTCTGTTGAAGTTACGCGCATCATGTGAGTATATTGCAACACTTCGCACATCCTAAGTGCTTTGAAGATTCACGTTCCCTGCAATTTACTGCGTTCTCTACGTTTACATATACCTTCAGTGTGTCCCAAGCGAATTTACACTCTAACACAAAGGCGTAGAGTTGATAATAACGTTCCGATATATATTGATGATTATTACACTCTCTTGTTTAAACATAACCTAAATGAGAGTGAGGTAATATTATTAGTGCTTATCTGAACTAAAATCTTGATACGTTCTAGAAGATTTACTACTGTGTAGTTTTTTTTTAATTATTGTGTTGTGAAAATTCAGACAGCTCTTCTGGTTTTCAAGATTTCCAACACTTATAATGATTTTAATTGTTTAAATGTTATCTTATAATTTCTGTAATAATATTCGACCGAATATTTTTTTTATAATTTTAATCTAATCTAATATTGTAGTAAGTATTATTTATGTGAATTTTCATCTACTTTACATTGTCAAATATTTAACAACAAACCCTTTGGATGCTAGTGTGAATGTTAGTTTAAATTAGTCGTCCGAGAGTTTTAACTTTTCTCATTAACAGTACCTTTTGGCCTCGTGCACAGACTCGTTCAACCCTTTCGGTAAACATGTCTTTACATCTCATTTTTCATTCATTCCAACACATAAGCTAATGGAAGCGAGAAAACTCGCGCAATCTAATTTTACATTTCGCCCGGTAGCACCACTAATTGGTCCGACATTTACAATTGTCGCCGATTTAATTAAATGGTTTAATTCTTTTTTCTGGTGTTGACAGTTGCCACTTTGCGTTAAAATTGTTAACAAGCGCTGAGCTGACTGAAACGCGCAACCTTAGCTAACATAGTCATACTGAAACAAACATAAACATATCAATGGAGACATAATTTAAAACATTTTTACTTTGAATTTGTTACTTTGTACGTGTCGCTGTATGAACCGTGTGAGGGAACTTTTAAACATTGACTGTGTATAAGCATTCTCGGCTTGTAAAAGAAATTATACAAAAGTACTTGTAATTGCTTGCTTTAATTGAAAGGTATATCGTTATTTTATAATAATGTAGTTTTAAATTGCAATTAGGGTAAAAATTTTATTGATTACTTCATGTTTAAACTTGTAACGGAGATAAAACTAGCCTAGGCTTTCAACGTTACCCTAGAACAGACTATTAATGTTGTGTAACGGGTCCTCAAACTATTTTCAGACGAAACGTTGACAAATGGCGGACGTGTCTAGACGCGGCTCGGAGCTCCGATGTTGGAGAATGTTGGCAATCAATTTTGTCATCCCTATCGGTAATGTTACGTTGAAGTGACTATAATTTATCTCGGTATTGCCTTTACGAGATATAGTCAAGAGCAATGAATGCGGGTCACCGAAGGGCCTAAAGAAACCTTAACATGTTGGAAACCAAAAAAATGTAATAAACTATATAGGTCACTATATTTTATTTCTTAAAAATTATATTAAGAATAAAACTGCGGATTTCGCCCTTAAACTCTACTAGGAAACAGGACATTTTGTACAACAATATGATTACTATCAATATGGTTTACAGACTAGAAAAAAAACTCAAGTACAGTAATTTTGTACTTCAATCTTCGCAGGTCTCCCTTTTTCAAATTTGACTTTTTGTGACGTAACCTTGCCTAACATGATATAAAATAGATAAGAAGTGTTAATACCTCAATTTAAGGGGTGTTATATTATCTATTAAAAACCGTTTATTTAATAAACTAGCATTCATAGTTCTAGATTTATTCATTCTAGAATTATAGGTTTTTTTAAGTCATCCGGATTCATTGCTCTTGAGTGCACCTCGATAAATACATACGTGAATCGATGGCGATTTATTTTATGAAATGAGAAGTAATTACCAAATTACTAGTGTTATATATTAAAATAAAATATAGTAAAAACCTTCCTCAATTAACACATACATGAAATGGTTATTAAAATAATGTTGTTTAAATATATAATTAGCTAAATAAAGAGAAGCAAAGTAGGTATATTTTACATATAAACGTAAAAGAATCTGTCAACCTAGCTTGTTTATAGACGCCATGAGACTCGTAGAGTTACTAAGCTGGTGGCCAGTGGCTTAGGTATGAGCGTGTGTTTGGAACTCTAGCTATCCAAACGCAAACTTTCCCGTGTCAATTGCAGTTCGAGTTAATCAAAATTACGTGACTGTCGAGCGGCGAAATCGGACAACCTAATTTGTGTTTCGCTTTGCGGTCGAAAACAATGCTTTGAGAAGAAAATTAGCGTCATTGATAAATTATGGTGGTGCTAATTTGCTTTTGATCAACGTTACGCAATTTATGGTTAATTACTGATACCACTGACCACAGTCGAGTATTGTCAGCACCCTTTTACTGTAGACCGCCACTGCCATAAAACTTTAATTTACAAATGTTAGTAACTACTTTATACTCTTTTCCAAAGAGACTACACGTATTATTGTAAGAATGTAAGATCTTCTTTTCATCATCTTTGGTTAGTTACTATTATTAAATTACGAACACTACATCATCAACCTTTCGTCTGCTCACTGCTGAACATAGGCGTTCCTAATGCTTTCATAGTATGCGGTCTTCACACAATAACTACGTACTTAGCTAAAATTTAGTAAATATTCTGGTTGTATTGTAGTGTTATGTAGCGTATCAGGGTCAATATTATATTGTGTTTCAGAATTTAAATGTTTAGCAAAATTAACTCCATCTACGTTTGCATCTTAAATAAATGAAGCAATAGGAGTGACTGAAATCCTTGGATTTAGTTAATCTTTGACCTCGTGTCCCGGTGGAATGTCTTCGCGAGCTTGTTGAATTTGTCAGCAGTTTTGCTTAACTACTCTGGTTGGTTCATTGTATAATGAACTTAGTGTTATTGTTTGTGTATTGGTGGTTGTTGGTCTCTGTAGTCAGACTATGCTGATTTTTTAAATCTGTAAATGCAGTATGTTTATTTTTTGATACTCTCTGTTTTTATATATTCTGTATTATAAAGACAGTTGAATGTTTTAGACAGAATACAGCTAGATATTTTAGTCTTCAAGCAATTTCTTAAGAGTTCATTAAAATGGAATCAACGGGGAAAAGCAACAAAGTTCAGACTCTTAAAGGAGTTAATCAGATCTCGAAAGAAACTTTAATGAGACGCTCTACAAGTAAATCCGGCCGGTTACTTAGACTAAAAGTTGGCTTGTTCTTGGTCTTGTTTAAATAACATCTCCGTGTATTACTTGCTCGAGCGAGTGCTTTGTGAATAATTTTAGCTAAATAACTAATGGAAAAATATAACCTTCAATGTTTATTATATCAAGTTTAAGCTTAGTTGCGTTATCTAAGCAACAACGCCACATACTTGAATAATTGTTATCATACAAACAAGCCAAACACTTACCAAGTTTTAGGCTATATGTTAGATAAATTGATACTTAGGGGGTCAGTAATTTGGAATAAAAAACCTTTAAGGTAACTGTCTTCGTAATGGTCTGGAAGACTTCTTATGAGATGCAATAAAATCGTGACAGGATGTTATTTATTTGAAATACGGAACATTTTAAATAACATTTTTATACTCTACAAATATTGATAGTACTAATATATTAATGACGAAATCTAAACGAAAATAAATCGTGGAAGTTTTAGAAGTTAATTTGGAAAAGCAAACAACTCGACAACTTCGCTATTTTGCTAAAACATTTCTTTAGAAAGCCGAAGTCAAAGATAAATTGGGCCGCGAGATTTACACTGTTCGGCGAATGTTAATTTAGATTAACTTCTGCTGTAAACAGTTCAACTCGATCGAACTGAATACTTCACTTTTTATAGCAACTCCTAAATGTATTCCTTCATCAAAATTTGTTTAAGGAAAATGTTGACAAGAATCCAAAGGCAATTTTATTGAAATTTAATTTTCCAATGACTTGTTTCGAAAAGATTTCTTTAATTATTTTTTTTATTTCAACTAGTGGACGCCTATTGATCGAAATACAGTTTGTTTTAATTATTTTTGATTAATAATAGTTTTATGCACTTCCTTTACACATAAAGTTCAAATATGTCCAGTTTCAGGTTCGTACACTCACAGGGTCACATTTATTTTCTATAATACGAGAATTAGGTATTTGCAACATTTTCTACATAATTGTTAATAAGCTATGTGAAGTATGTATTATCTAATTAAAACGTATAACGATAGTTACGGCATCGTTTATATAGGCTGTAATGAGTGACGCTTTGAACATAGAGAAACAGACTAGACAAAGAACCGTAGTTTACTAAATAAATAACGTCATATTGAATAATTGCACACAACAGAAAAAGAGTGCAAGAGCAGACTTAGAATTAAAACATCGTTTTTATTTGAGATTCAGATGTGAGCGTGCATGACGGGTCCTGTCATATAAAAATCAAAGACACTGACGAGCGACGCGTATGTATTTCACGAGCTTCGTCAGGTTACGTAACGCAGTTTAACCCTCCAGTGCTGCGACGGTTAAGTGGAGCATTAGTTAGTACTAACTACTCAATATTACAGTAGTTTATTAACGGAACTAAACTTATTTGTCTTGATATAGCGAAAATTTGGCATTTTTTTTAAATTCTGCGCTTGCGGAGTCGGGGGCTAAAGCTATCTCATTATAAAATTATTACATAGCAGTTTAAGTAAATTTCAATTTAAATTACGTCACGTCTATGTCGTCTTAAGTCTTCAAATAGTTTTGTATCCGACAGCTCAGAATCCTGACTTGGTCGAGATTAAGACTTAGCCGTTTTGTTGGTCTTTGACTTGCACACGGACTGAACGTGAACGAAGATGTTCAGTTCTGCGAATAGTTTTGAATTCTAGTGATAACAAAACATCGAACAATTTAAATTAGCTTGAACAATTAAATAAGTGACAGATATGAAGAAAACCACATGGAAATTCTTTCAAAATCGTCATCATCAGAGTTTCGTCCACTGGTGGACC
>JAODUI010000023.1:703312-734413 GCA_027563995.1 Papilio gigon | reverse complement strand
CTCAGAATCCTGACTTGGTCGAGATTAAGACTTAGCCGTTTTGTTGGTCTTTGACTTGCGCACGGACTGAACCTGAACGAAGCTGTTCAGTTCTGCAAATAGTTTTGAATTCTAGTGATAACAAAACATCGAACATTTTAAATTAGCTTGAAAAATTAAATAATTGACAGATATGGAGAAAACCACATGGGAATACTTTCACAATCGTCATCATCAGAGTTTCGTCCACTGGTGGACCTTCGCCTCCTCCAAGTTCTCCGTCTTCCGAATCCAACGATTTCCCACTGACCATACTAAATTGTCGTTAACGTCGTCAATACACAATGTTGATTTTTCTTTCGATCAACGTGTCCGTATCATTGTAGCATGACAACGATAATAATAATAATCAACAATATTGTAGAGGTGTACATCGGGAACTAAATCATAGAGCCCGCTTATCTAGTAAGGCGATGTTGGATGTTCGCTTTAAATCCACGTCGACGGGAAGCTTTGTCCTGTCAGTGGCGCCCCCTATCTTATTGTTGAACTTTGATTTACGATCAGATCGAAACTAGACTTGCTATCATCTGGAACGGAAGATTTACTTCTCGACACGGCATGCAAATGTATTTGAGGCTATAGAAATGGATCTGAGCCGGCGTACAATGCTGATGAAACTTAATCATACCTGACATTTATTTGTATCAACCTGTATGTCTTTTTCATTTGAGATAATTATAAAGAAGCTTAATTACTTATTAATAATTACTAAAGTAACTAAAACTAGTGATTCATTATACGGAATTTGAATATAATTCATAATCAACGCATCTTTTCTAAAATCACTTTTCCACGTTAACTTTAATTAAGTTCAATGCTAATAAAACCAAATTGATCTGCGACATACGTTTTGATTTATTTTACAAAGTGTTGTACTTGTGTTTAGACCTTAATGTAAACAGAGCTTAAGACTGTACCAGAATTACGGTTTCAATATACATTCGTATTTTCAATTCAAAGTCGCCGTCGCAAGGCAAACAAATACAGTATAAATGTTGCAACCGTTTCTTGTCTATGACGAGATCTGAAGTGGCCTAACACAAACATACGTGTAGTAAAGTCTTCCTCTAACGGCACACCTTTGAGCACCTAACCTACAACTCATTTGGGTCACAACGCCTTTGAATATAAATTTTCATTGGAATAAAAACCTTATTTAAAAAGAATTAGGTTCATTTTCCTCTACATGATCGATTTTATAGAATTAGAACCTATTTCGTTTTAACTTTGTCAACGTTCTAAAATTAATGACAAGAACTAATTCAGTATTAAAAGGCTATTTAACCAATTAATGAGTTTTAGTTTAGGATCTATACAAAGTAGAACTGTCAACGGAATTACTTATTTACAGGAATCGACAATTCCTCGTCCCTTTTGTGGGATTTAGGGATATCGCAGACCGAGCTATAAATCTTTATGTAAATTGTAGGTTTCCAGGATTATCGATAAAAGAGATTGTCTGATAAGTGAATCGCCAGCTTATTCTTAAGGCTTCGTCTGGGTTAAATTTCGGTTTACATTATATTATACATAAAAGCTGTTACAGTGCGGCTTCACCCGCATGACGTTCTCGCATAACAGTTTTTTCCAGTTCATTTAAACACTAAGTTTAATAGCGTGTTGATATATAGCCTAAAACCTAATGCGAGTGCAATGCTTATTTGTATAAAAACAATTATACATACAAAGTAAAAAAAAGTCGCGTTTTATATAATAATATGGACAAATAAAATAAGCACGTACCAAAATGGTACAGAATTATTTTTTTATTAGGATAATACAAAATGTAGCCACGTCTAAAATCTATTTAGAAAAAAAACAAGTCAATTCGTAGAACGCCCACGTTTCATTGTGGACAATAATAATCATTTTTATTCGAAATAAGCCTCATGTAACCCGGTGACAAGGGAAGCAACACAAAGACGCAATAAAAAATAATGATCCGGACAATATCGTTTACGCCGGAAAACTTCGGAAAGCGTAACGATAAAATATTAAACATTAAGGAACAGTCGAAATTGTAAACCACAAAAGTCAAACACGACCAACAAACAAAAGTTTTGTTTGCGCAAATGAGAGAATACTAAAAAACTGTAAGCCGACTTGTTGAAGAAATTGAAAAGAATCTTTAAAAAAAGTAATCTTGTTTTCAACTGACATTATTAAAAAGAACATATTAAAATAAATGCCAGTTGCATCGTATATCACAATTTACAAAAATCACGTATAAAAATGTCAATTGTGAAAAGAGCCATCTATCTTGATCAAATGAAACTAATACAGTCGCTTGAAATCCAGCCCCCAATATGTAGCCGACCCCGGGAAATTAGGTTCTTATTTTGAATTCGCATTTCAGTTGCCGTGTAAGCGCGGTTGAGAAAGGACGTGTTGGTGAAAATACGTTTTCAATAATCGGATTTCCGCGGTGCACGAAGACGTTGGTATATCTAAGGACGTTTAAAAACTAGATTAAGACAGTTTAGTGATAAAACAGTTTTATAAGACAGTGTTGTGGGAACTCTTTCCTTTAATCTCTTTTAAACTTATAAGTGTTGTAAAAATAAAATAAGCTGGTATGATGACCTTTGCGTTTTATAAAGCGTAAGTATGCTTTAAATATTAAGTATATCATTTTTAAACGTGTTGGTTATGTTGATTAAGAATTTGGTAAAGGACATTTGTGCAAGTGTTTCCTAATACGACAGGACGTATTGTGTAATGTATATCCTTGATTTAAAAATAAATAAATGAAGGACTGAAATATATTAATACTGACTAAAATAATGTGAATTAAAATTTCGATAATTATTCGTCTTTTATCCATTGTCCATATTCATTTGCAGTTTCTCAAGCGATCAATTAGATGTAGATAATAGTGAATGTACACAATTTCATAGTATATGTTTTTCCAAAATTAATTAAAATGAACCACCAGTATTGACTACTTAATGTTATTTATAAATTTATTCCATCAGTATCAATGTCATCTCGCTGGTCGGTGAATTCCTAAATGAATATAAATATGACTATCATGAGAAAACCTCATAGACTTATAGGTAGAGTGTCATACAAGTCTAACGTCTAATGGAGAGTCGGTTTTCTATATGTAATTTTATATTGTAAATGAAAGAAAGAAAGAAAAACATTTATTGTTACATTACAAACACCAGAAATTATAAGTACAAAAGACAACTCTTATATAGTAAGAAAGTAAAGGAAGCTGTCGCCTGCGACTCCACGCGGACACAAAAAAATTAATTATTAGCCTACGTGTTATCCTAGATTGTGTTCTACATCTGTCACAAATTTCATCCAGATCCATTGTGGAGACATCTAACAAACATCAGGCCAAAGTTTTGCTTTTATAATATCATTAAGATTAATGGTAACGAAGCAAGATAATTTCGAACATATAAGCAATATTCGACTGTCTTTATATACATCAACTGAGGATAACTGTTACTCAGTATCAATTTGCAGCAAGGATCTACACAAGAAAGAAAGGAAAGTCTCACATAAGGAAACATTACATTTGATCCCTTCAGAATCCCTCTGGATGTTCTCATAACCTTAAAAGAGGACGTTGCTACAGAAAACGGGGCAAATGTAGGGTTACCAAACGTCCTGACCTAAAGGGATTTTAATGTCAAAGTACCGAGACGACAGCAGCATTTAAAGGGTTAACCCTTTAGGGTGAAAAAGTGGGTGACAACTTTCGTACTTTTTTAGGAATTGTTTTACTACTTTTATATACATTGGAACATTTTTATGACATGGTATCTAGATCATTCGAAAATTACTAAGTCGATCACAGACAGCAAAGCGCTTTAAGAGTCACATTTCTTAACTTTATATTTATTAGTTCTAACAATGATCATCTTTTATATAGCATTTTTTTTGCTGTTTACTTTACAATAGACCGACCGTTAACTTATTGTATTTGTTTTAAAAATAATGAAAAACATTTAAGCTAATATGTAAAAAATATGTTCGAAGCAAAGGCAGAACTTACAATAAAAATAAAAGACTGTTTTTTGTAGAATTTTTCGGAAAGGAATATGGTGGCCCTAGGCGAATGTGTTATTCTCACACTCTGTTAACAGCGCGAGCTTTTCATACTTGATGTGAGAAATTATAACTTTGAAAAAGGACTACATTGAAAGTTAACTTAGTGCATTTTATGAAAGCTTCAGTTTCGAAGTGTTGGTTACTTCAAAAACATCTAACCCCAAAAACCCTAGGGCTAGCAGACATTATAAATTGTTAACAGTAGCTATCGCTGGCGACTCCATCCCTGCGGAATTAAAAAAAATATAAGAAGGCTTGGTTTTCTAGGCAGTAATCTATCTCTTTGGCAAATGTCATCCAATTTTTTTTAAGACGTTTTGGAGTTACTGGCTAATAAACATGTGCTTTTATATATTAGTAAGTATTCAACAAACTTTATTATTGCATACAATAGTATCATGTTCTTCATTTCTACAAAAAAAGTATAGACGTTTAAAATCGGGAGGTAAAATGTGAAAAAGAAAAATGCTCGTAATTATTTGAATTGGATGCAGCTGTTGATTTTGAAGTGAAATGTAAATATTCCCGGCTCACTTTCGACGAATAACATTTGATGTTAAATATTTGGATTATAAAAGATCTCATTTCAACTGAGACTATTTTTTTTATGGTAACTAAACTAACCCTTGACCACGATCGAACCTGATGCCAAGTTATGATGTTGTCGAAAGATGGAAAAATGGTTTATTAAGTGCCTGTTCACTGTAGTCTTGAAGACGTCCACATCGTACTTGGACGTAGACACTAACCATTATGACATATTTTATTACACATTTATTAAGTTAATGATAACAAATTCTATTATCTCAACGGTACTTCTGTGGAATAATTATGAAGACGATGTTTTAAATATTATCAATTACTAAATCTTTTTGAGGGTTTCTTTTCCACATTTCAGTACTAGTTTTTTACCGCGACATTGTCCAGGTGAAATTAAAAAAAAACACTTATCATTTAGCTTATGTTTTCTTTCAGACTGTGTGTATAACAAGCATATAAAAAGCAAATATTTATAACAGTAAGAATTTAATTCCGTCTATATTTTTTTTGTTCATGATAAGTTTGAGCAGGTCTATTAACTATTTATTCGTTTCAGAAAAAGTAAACTACACTGAAAGGAAATTTGAATAATGAATTTGTTGAGTTTCGTTTTCGCTTTGTCCTACAATTTAGAGTTACTAGGCGGACGAGAAAATAAAACCGACAGTTAAACTAGAGTTAAACTTAGTTAAAAGGACAAATGTAAGTGATTAGGGCTTGTAAAGTAGACGTGTGTAACTTATAACAGCAATTTAGATTGTTCATGACACTTAAACCTGTTTAAATTAAGAAAGTTTGAGTGAGGGCGGCACAAGTTGGTAAGGACAAGATTGTTTCAGTATGTACGACAAACTTTTAACAAGGATAACAATTCCTTATTTCGCGCACAAAATACGTGCGTGTCGTCTTCGTACGAATCTTACGAACTGTGCAAAAAAAATTATAACTTGAAAAAAAGAACCCAAATTATATACGCCCGTTATCTAAAGAAAAGGTAACAAAGGAACGAGGACATGCATAGCAAGTAATGAGATGCAGATGCGCTTCTTACCTTTATTTTGAAATCTAATCTATACAACGTATAAAATTATCACCGTCCCATTGTTTTATTTACTAGGAAATTTTGTGGAGAAAGGAACACAACTGTGAATCGTTTCTTCTGTTAAATAATCAACTTTTTGCAGGAATCATTGCTTTGGCCTCTACCATTATAAATACTTAATCACATCTATGAATCTGTACACGTATATGCAAGTGCTTGTTGCTGTCATCCGTAACAAGTTTGCAATATTTTCTAACAACAATTTTTTTAAAGATCGAAATTGGATAAAGGGAAAATTATTAATAAAGTAAAAATATGTAATATACTTGATAAAGTTTATAGTAATTAACAGTTCGCGCGAGCAACGTGAACACTTTGTTAACAGGATCAGCAGTCGTAGTTGGATCAATAGACGGAGCCTTCTCTGCGCTCGACGCTGTTTATTGAGTTGTCGCACTATTCAAGCCTACTCTGCGACAATTCTATTTAATTCCATACTACTTATTTTTTTTTCTACATCCAAACTCACAACTATAGTTAGTAGTATATCAATATATTGTAAAATAATTAATTATGCTAGAGTAACTATGGCGTGTTTAATTAATTTAAATTAATATTTTATCGTGTTATTTAAGTTGACTCGTTGTATAGTTTTACTAACAGTGTTTGAAGACAGTTCTAATGCTTCAAATAGTTATGAAATAGTTCGCTATGAGGTTAGTTTGGTAAGTTTCCTCCAGGTTATTAAAGTTTCCTTTGGAATCGAGTTACTAAATTACGTAAGCGTGTCTGTTGCTGGCTACCAAAATGCTGTATACAGTGATCAACGCTGCGAAGATTTTAAAGATTGGAATCTTTAACTGTTAGTCTCCGCTGCTGTAATTACTGCACACAAATATATCATCACTCTCTTTTTCAACGAGAATTAATTCATTTTATACGTTACCATTTATTACCAATACCTTAGGATGAGCTGTGTTAAGTTGCAACAAACATTCAAAGACTAATAGAGAGGAACCGTAACTATTTTTAATGCAAAAAAATGTCGAGTACAATCAAGGGTTACCGCAAATTAATTTATTAAAAGGACTGGTTACAAACTTCACAGAATAGAGTTCACATCTGTTACACGGCACGCGACCGAGGAAACGGCGGACATTGTCACGTCGTCAACCCTACCGTGATAACGTATTCTCTGTTTTAATAAATACCCGGGGCCCAGGTGGTACTACCTCGCAATCGCTGAGAGCCGAACAAATTTACCTTCGCAAACTGAATGTGTTATGAAAAACAAATAAGCTACGTAACGTCGTACATTTTGCGTCACCCGAAGAAAAACCTTTACAATTTTTTAAGATAAATAAATATCTGTATATTAACTCGACGGTATCCATAATGTATGAAGACTCGTGATGTAAGTTATTACGAAAATATATCTTGTATCTCGCAAAAGCCACACCTGAGTATTATGAAATTATTTTTGACGTGTCGCGGAGGGTTTTAACTTGAATGCTTTATACTTTCTCGCTTTCGTCTGTGTGCGCGTCCTTTGCGGATTAAAACATGTTTGTATTTTATAGCTATTTGTATTTTTAGATGATAACATTTCGTATATTAAATCTTTATTTTCATTAGCAACTTGACTACAAGTCTACTGTTGTGTTTTCTAACTAGTTGATTTCATATAAAACTGATTTTCCTTAATATTTTAGCGAAATGTATTTAACTATTGATTTATAAAAGAGTATAAAGTTAACGTTGAACTATTTGTAATTAAATCTATTATTTAATCTTTGCAGACTCTTCATGGAATGAAGTATTTGAAGTTCTACACATGTGTGGATGTACACGGACAGATGTAAAAAACACTCTGTCATCCCTTTTATTGTCTCTAGAAAAATAGAGACAACAATATATAGAAAACTCATTGATAAAAAGAAAACACGTTGCAAAAATTTAAACTCGCACGGTAATTCGATTTTATAGCAAGTGGATAATATTTCGTAGCAAGACATCGCACGCGGCCGGTCGGGGCCCCGATACTGATGTAAAACAAGCAATGCCTGCCGGAATTTGTTTGTGTATCTGAAAATTTAACGCGTTTTAATCCTTTACAGAACGTTTATTTTAACTTGGTCTACATTTTATTTCTACATTACTTGTATGAGTAAATATAATAAGATTGTATTTAATTTAACATTTGAACTGATGTGCAATTAATTAGGCGTTATGTAGTTTGAAAAGATAATACGAACAGGAATTTTTAACGTTTCTATGAGCGATGTTGTAATACGAAATTAATTGTGCCTTAATCATATTATAAATTTGGAGGTTTAGATGTATGTATGGATATTTGTTAGCAGGTAACTTCTAAACAAGTTACTGGATCTGTGAAATTTTACAAAGAGATAGACTATCTGAAATGGCGTATAAGTTACTTAGTTTTTTTTTTATTCCGCTCAGACAAAGTCGTAGGCATCGAATAGTGAACTACATATAGAAGAAAAAAATGGGATCGTTATTTTCATTTTCTTAATAAATTGGTAACTAAATATTACTTTTACGGGAATTCCCTAATCACCGGTTACTTTCACAAAAATGTAACTCCATTTAAATGTAATTGTTTCATATAATTCATGTTTTTTGCGTGACGTAACTTCAAAAGATCTCATTAGCTCGAGCGAAGATTTCTGTAACGTTGACGCCGGTTTATTTTTAAATTTACGATGAATGATAATACAAGGGCGTAATGATTATCCTGAAGAGAAAGATTTAGCGGTGGATATAATATAAAAGTAATTTAATATCTTCTCTTTACTTAAGCTTTACTTAACTGTAGCTTAGTAGAAATAATAATCATAATAAAGTTATTTTTAATTTACAAATATATTTTTATTAAAACAAGTGTGTAGGATAATAAAACAGCTGAGCCAGTGGGAGACGGGTAGTGATCGCGAAATAATACCAACACCATTCACACTGTAGAAGAGCCCACGATTTGCTCGAAACCCACTAAATATGTGAGTGTAGGCCGTTTTGTATACCCTGTTTTAAATGTTTTTGTACATTCGTTAGTATTCGATAAGTATAATATTAAATGAAATGAATTCGATAGTGTTCTAGAAGAAAAAGGTCAGCCACATCGACCGTAGAGGCATTCAAAGAATTCGATTGAAGAATAAGAGATAAAATGCACTGAATTCAAGGCCGCATTACGTTTTGTCATGCAAGGAAATGCCTTCACATGTCGACCCCATATAAAAGCGCCCACAAACATCTGTCGATATTTAGAATGAACCCCACTATAAATTACGGATACATTTACCTAAAGATTACCTTAGCATTGCATTACTTTTAAAACCTTATAAAATATTTTCTTAAGTTGTTATTAAAAAAAAATGACGACCGATTTAATTAAATTATGGTTGAACTATTTTCACAAAAGTATTAACATCGTGCTTTAGTCTATGTCCTATTAAATTACAAACTCGAGTACATGATCCCCAGCTCGGTAAAAGTCCCCGCACTGCATGCAGTATTCAGAGAGTATTGTCAAAGAGTTCACGGCTCAATGGTGCCCGCATCAGAGAATGATTTCAATGTTTGTGCCCATTCACGTCAGACGTAGCGCCCACTTCAATTAATCTTATGAAAATTCTTGATTAAATTGCACGACGTGCTGAAGCGGAGCTGCTAAATAATTAGAAGTACGCGCTGTCCTAAATAAAGATGAATAACACGTTTGTTGATTTGTTATTCTGATGGTAGAAGACCACTATTAAATTATTTCAGATTTTCATCAGAGTTATTGCAATTTTGTGGGATTAATTATTTAAGAAATTTGTATGTATGGAAAACTTATATTTTTCATTGATGTTAGTAAATAGATTTTTCCCTGGAACATTTCAGAAATTACAAATTTATTCGTTTTACGTATTTTTTTGGATAACCTTACTTGATTTTCGAAAAACAGAAAAATTACTTTATCAACTTAACAGGAAGTTAAGCGATAGATTATTGTGATCCTATTTCCATGACGAAAACTTTTCGTTGTTCTTGTTGTCTTGAGTAGCGGGCGCGTGCTAGATGACATCGGCTCCAAACTTATTTTCATATTCGGGATTATGATGTTTACGTCTAGAACTCCGCGATCTATCAAACTCAAGGCCGTTTGATTTATATCAATCATATTTTGCCATCGAAATCTATACTTTTATATAAAGCACAAATTTTTCAAACGTTATAAATTTTGCCAACACACATCAGTAATAACTGTTTTTAAAGAACAGTTAATATATAAAGCTTCAGCTTTATATATTAGCTGTTCTCGTACGAAACCACTCGTATGAAATTCTCGCAAAAGAGTTTCTTGGTTGATAATAGGTTAAACATAATTTGTTGTTTGTTGCACCTGTAAATCATTAATAAAGTTTAAATTCGTCGTAACCTTCAATGAAGCGACGTTTATTTCGTTTGCATCGACGATATTATTTCAGCGGAGACCAAAAATATGCAAATACCTCGCATTCAGCGAATATAAATATTAAATTTTAAATAAAGTGGAAGGCTTCGCAGTATTAAAAGTGTCAGACGACAGATCGCGAGTGAATGGGGACGATTTTAATTTAACGGACGTAATTAAGCGAGCAATCAATCGTCCTTTGTTGTTTTACAGAATTATTCATAGACCGATTCTATTGTGTTCCGATCACTAATTACTTATGTTAACTTTGTCATGAGGCTGGACACTTTTACAAAGTGAACTTATTTTCTTTTTCTTCACAATTATAAATTACTTAATATTTTTTTTCGTAATAATAATTGACAGATTAAAAAACAGTAACAATTCGGTCTAAATATATCAATGTCGTAATCCTAAAATCTAAAACCAAAATCTACAGTACCTGTGAAATTGCGTCGCTATAAATCTTTTTTAAAATGAGAGCGTAAATTTCATAAAAAACTCGAGTTGACAGTCTGCGTCTGACACACCTGCGGCGACCTCTAAAAAAGTTATTAAATCTCCAGTAATCCCATTCCGTAAGCCTCTTAAACAGTCAACGTTACGACCGACCTGGTGATTATGTTATTCAGAAATCTGTCGCTAAAAAAGGTTTGTGACCTCTTCATAGACCTTTGAAACGTACTCTTTATTGCCTTGGTTGTAAAAAGTGTTACAGAATACATTTTAGTAGAATTCATTGATCGTTTTTTTTTTATGTCTGAGACTACAAAGAATTCAAGATACATAATTCACGTTTATATTTTTACAATACAACATAAACTTAGTACATTTCAACATAACATAGTCTAATTTGGGCCCGTTCCAAATTCGACCATATCATACACATTTACTTTAGATATGCCTTTATTAAAACGTTTGCTACCTCACTCTGTATTACGGTTTATAGATCGAGGTCATGAACGCGTTCTAATTCGATACTAAGAGTAAGGAAAGATATAGATAAGCGTGTAACAATACTTATCAAAGTAATTAAAAAAGTACTTAGAACAAGACATTACACAGACTGTCGGAATGTCCATTCAACATCTGCACGTCTTCATTAGAATCATTTCTCCTAAAGTTAATTGCCCTTAATTACGTAATGAACGTTGCCAGCATGCTCGTTTACGAGCGAAAAAAATCTTTTCCTTGCAATAAAATTATAACTTCGGCTAAGCTATCCTAGTGTAGGTTTTAATTGTTGGTCAAAGTTTTCTCGTTGGACTTCAAACATTTATTATTCTTTACGATTTATTTGTGTTTATTTATCTTATAGTAATTCAAGAGTACAAGAATGTACAAACATAAATTGTAATTCAATCATCAAACGTTTTACAGTTTTATTAAATAAATAAATTATCTAATATTATACGAATTCATTCAAAAGAACTAGATCAAATACTTGATAATTAGAAAAGTTTTATCAAAAAGTATAGATATTTGTAAATTTTTCCTTTGATATATTTCCAAGCCCACGATCAAACGTAGATTAGCAAATGTAATAAATAATACAACTAAATTACACGAATTACATAAAGGCGAAAGCAATCTCTTACTATATTTGTGAACCGAACTCAATGTTACGAACAAACTTGGAAAGTGTTTTCCAATATACAATGAGAAAGTCATCGACTTTTTTTTTCATAAATAATTTGTCGCCAAAAGTACGAAATACAATTTGCAAACATAACCGAAGAACACAAGCTCTTGAGGCTTTGGCCTGAAATATAAAACTGGGTTAACCCGACCCAATTTCATAAATGGCATCTGCGATAACTACGCCACACTGTGTGCGTATTAAAATAAGCTTTACCACGTATCCGAAAATAATTAAACCTATATGTTGAGCGCGAAAGGGCCTCCGCATATATCTTGGTGATTATAAAAAAACAACACCTTATTAAGAGGCGGCAACTCTCTACCTGAAGTCGTAGAACAGCTTCGAATCCCGTCATTCGACGAATAAAATAAAAACTTAGAATAATACAAGAAATATTATTAAATATATTTTTTTATTTCCACACGGACAGGTCGTGGAAGAAAGCTAGTTATACAGGAAACTAATTTGACCACTTAACTAGCATTTATTTTAATCGCATTTCTTGAATCGCCAAATAAAATATCACATTGTATAAGTCGTAGACGAAGTAGTTTGAACTTCTTTGTCGGTAATTGTCTCCTTTGATGCGGGACCATAGTTTCCATAGAATGAGTTCCCGTACTATTAGTTTCATTCAGCCGTTAACAGTAATTAGTTAACGCTAAGAACGCCTGCGGCTCTAATTTAAGTTTACGACACTCGCTTTTAGTTATACGATCAGTTAAAAGCAGTAGCTTTTGTCAGTCTTACGTTCCGGTCTACGGTAACGTTACAGTAACGTAGGCTCTAACGTTTTACGTAACTACGTAATTAGTACCTCGTTTTAATATTATTTTAATACGTATGTCACAAGATCGTTTACTTGTTTAGGTAAAGTTGTTCTGAATATTTTTTTTAATTATGAGGAAATATTAAAAAGGTGGCGAAAATAGAGTTATTAAAATGTAAACCGGTCTTAGTTGAGTTAGTTAGTTAGTAGTTCCGTTGTTGAAATTTTAATGTTAATGTTGTAATTAGCTGGAGTGAGGCAATTAGGCAGATAGTCTTGGTAAACGATATCTTAATTCGCTTTTCCAGTATTCTCTGCTTATACACTTTTATTGAACAACTTCGCGGAGAATCTTGCTAAAAGTCTTAGCACTTATGTAAAACTGTGGTTTGTATAAGATTGTGTAAGATACCGTAGGTTTTCACTGGTGAAACGATATATCCAAAATCCAAAATTTGGTTCTTTTTCTTTTCCTATCCTTTCCTTATAAGAAGTACGTGTAAATCGTTGATTTTGCGTCGTGTCGTCGCGGCGGGAGAGGGAGATATTCTCTTGTTGTACGTCTTCTCCTCTGTCTTTTCAATTGTTTTATATTGAAGTGATTTTATAAAAATAGTAATTAATATCACAGCGGTCACGCTTTTCATTTGTTCGCTACTGAAGATTACGTTTAAACTTTTAGTAGATAATGTCCGCTCTATGACTAATATGTTTTTATCTCTTCATAATAAGTTAAGTGTTACTTATGTATATATTTTGGCATTGTTTAATGTATTTTAAATTTCACTATTATGCTTCGCTCCCTAAGTTGTGCTATTTCTATGACGTCTCGTATAAATTAACAAGGGCAATTTAGAGTCGTATGTTGCGCTCGTATTCGACATCTGGGGTAGTGTTCAAGTGCTCAGTTAACACACAAATGTTCGCATTACCGGTTTTAATGTTTTATTCTTAACGACGTACGACGCTTGAATTACTATGATTGCGGACTGTTACATACATTTTCATTTAATATTATTTTACATTGTTGTTCAATTTGTGATTAAGAAATGTGTTCATATTTCCATCCATATCGACTGTCTTGTATTCTAAACTATTCAATATTCAACATCAAGTTGGAACAAGATTAGGTACTACTTTTATAGCCCTAAGTAAGGAAATTTCAAGTTTTGATTTTGCAATATCATTTTACATCATCCTTTGTCTCTTCACAGCTCGACATAATCCTTCCCCAATGTCTTACATAATGGTTTTTCTATGGTGAGGTTATATACTTAGTAAACTAATGGTCTTTGTCAAAATATTGGCAGTGATTCGGTATTACATTCATTTTTACAAGATACATTGTCATTGACATCCAAACGTAAATATCGTACCATAAAAGCGTATAAGATAAGGTTGAAAAACCATCATACCGCCATCTATTTGTACTTAATTACATTATTGTTCAACCGACCGTATTATCATACAAATAAATTATAAATATGAAGCGATAACGTTTATATGACGACGAGGAAACTTGGCGCCCTACTAGTATTACTTCGAGTAACAAAACAAAATAAATGTTATTTTGTAAGTAAACTAAGTAAGAATGGTTCAATGAACACAGCTTAATAGAGTCGGAACAACGTACGTATTTGTGTTAATGAATTTAACGATATGCTTTGATAAAGAACTATGTTAAGTCCGTTCTAGACGACAGTCTGTGGACTCAATAACGGGAGTGAGTTATGTTATTCGTTGAATACTTTGATAATTAAAAAAATTATGGCCATAGCATATTTTAATTAAAAATAGGAGAACGTAATTAATTTAACGTAAGAGTTCATATTAGACTTTATATATCGCCTTTAATTACGCAACAGAACTCCTTTGTAACCGGTGATTAAGTAATGACATGCTTGGTTAACTTAAAGCATCCGTTTTAAGTAATAAAATGGAGAGTTGGCTTCATTTTACACAATAAACGACAGTCCCTGAATAATAAAACGCTAATGATCTCATTTGTTCGACCATTTTCAGGATAAATATGGTACTACAAGATTGCTTATTTAGCTATAATGATTGTATAAAATACACATTATAAGCCATATTTCTAAGTTCAATTAAATTATATAAAATATGTGTTTGTAATTTAAGAATTCATTTGAGTTGGCCGTACTTTTTTTTATTGTATTCATAAATTTTATCTTGGTCTGCCCTTCACAAATTAGATTAGTGAAATTATAAGGAAACATTAGGGGCATCCGTAACATATAAATATTGTTGTGTTGGTTGATATCGGCTTATATGATATTTTAGTAGAATAATCTATAAACATAGTTGTTTTTTTAAAGTCTGAAATTTCATGAAAAAACTATTAAAGCGACTTAATAATTAAAATCCCTCGCGTGTGCTTCAACTTAAGCTACGTATTTGAGTTACATCTGTAGAAGTGCTCTTTACGATTTCCCGGTATCGAAAACACCAACGTACCGGAAAGGTTAAAAGGTTTTTAACGAGTTCAAAATTAAACACAATTCAACTCGCTTCAACCATTTCATGCTGTAAACAAATGAAAAATTTACCAGCACTTACTTTGCAAAAATAAAATTCTTTTTTATTTTAGCTGTTGAACTGATATGTTCATGAGTAATAAAGTCCTAACAAAAATTTTCATTTTCAATGTTATGAATTACTTGAGCGCGCAACGCAACGCCAACATGAACAAATATTATTTGTACGTAGGTGGCTGTAACGTGAAAACAACAAGTGCAGTTCTCCCACTTGAAGCCAGACAGACACTCTCCTCTGTTTATTCTCATATCTCGAGCATTCGTTGGGTTTTGTCCGAACTGTTTTAAGAACATAAGATCAAATTACATTCTTCAGCACTTCAATGCTGCCATGTCTTTGCAAATAACGTGAATGAAAAATAAAATGAAAACTTGTTTACTTCGTAGACATATCGTAGACATGTAGATTATTCGTAGCGTTCTCGTAGACTTTTAGCAAGGTAATAAGAAACAAGACAAATTCTAAGTGTTTATACATTTTTTCTAACATACAACCAATTTTTTTAATGTACGAGTTGGATACACGTTCCCTTCAAGTAACATCTATGGTACTTTTAACAACATTTGGGTCTCTCCTTAACTTAGCCTTGTATTTGTGTAACTTTACGGCGTTACTTTTTCGAGTGTTTTCAACAAACGATCCGCTCCACGTTCCCGCGGTTCGCTGCGCTCTTTATAAAGATAACGATGAATAAATTCTCTACTTTCTTTTACTTTCCGTTAGAAATTTGTAAGCACTTTTGTTTCAACGAGTTCTTATAAGTAATGCTAAAATTTATTTTGTAAATATTAAACATCAAGTTTTGTAGATCACAACACAAATTTTCCTTTAAACCAACTTATCTTTTAACTATAATAATTAATGTATTAACATTTTATATCCTTTGAAAGTTTGACAGACGAAGAGCTTTTCTTTGAACAAAAAAAAAACAAGATACTATGTTGATATTATTTTGGAAGCCTTTCTTCCACGTCCCTTCATATTAGGTTAATTATCATTAGCGATCCCTCTTATCTTGGCTCACTTCCAAGCGGTATTTGGCGTTTAGCCACACGATTATGCCAACCGAAAATATTGATTAACATCCGACCAAACAAAATACACCATAAACTTGACTAATCGCTAATATATCACTTTGCTTCGAGACATTTTATTAACACTTAAATCTAACTAGCATTCTAAATTCAAAAAATTAGATGGATTTCTAACTTTTTTATGTTACATGTCTCCAAAACTGCTTAACGAATTATGTTGTTATTTGGCATAGATGTGGACTAAAGCCTGGAAGGACTCATAGAATAGTTACAATTTTTTTTACTTGCTCTCGGATGTAATCGCTAACGCCATATCGTGGAAATATAAACATAAATAAGTTAGATAATGAATTTAAAATTAAATTATTTAACGTGAAACTTACAGCAGTAAATCAATGTAATACGCGTAATAAAACTGATTTACACATTAAAACGGACTATCGTATGCAGCGCGCGTTTTAACAATAAGCGGAATCCATTAATAGATTAAAGGACGAGGGAAAACAGCGTTAGCGTAAAAAAGGTCAACCGCAGTCGTAATGGAAACGCGTACTCTATAAAATACGAGTTCCTAATGTACCGCCCCACCCCTTTCACTCCCTTTCACAGTTTGTCGGAACGCTACAAAGTCGAAACGAGAAAAAAACGTAAGCTAGATTCAAACAAAAGAGCTTCAGCTGTGACGTGTATTAATAAAACAGACTATTAATATAATATCGCTATTATATACCTCCTATATATTGTAATCTTTTACATTCTCAGTGAAAAAACAAAAACAATATGTGTCAAGGCGTGTAAGCTCCAAAGGTCACATTGTCAAATAGGTTCGTACAGTCCGTCAAGAACATTAGAATCTTACTGACACAGTCAAGTAAATACCCCAGTCTAAGTTAAATGTAAAAGTGTTTATCAGTTTTATGTATTCCATGAAAGTTAATGCGGGTAATAAAAGTGGAAAGTGCGTCCATTATACAAATGAGAATGGTGAGGTTATCAGGCCCATAAAATGCCAGTTCCGATGCCGTTTGCAATTTTTCGCCATTTTTAAATCGCCTTCATAATGCTATTGCCAGGAATAAAAAATGACACTCATAAAAGTGTTTCAAGTATATTTTAATTTTAAATTAAAAATACTGAATGTATTTTCTAACTTAATTTAAAGTTAACACTATATTTCACGAGTTACGTTTTTAAATAATTTTTCGTCTTACATTTTAAGCATCAGACGTTGTGAACAAAAAATGCTTATATACGATTTATTTTTGACGAAGGATCGATTCGTGATTACTTCACTGATTTTCCCTCGAACATAATTGTATTAGGTTCTGTGACGTAGCAGTTTCGTAGACTTACATAATAGAGGGCGGTAGGGGGGCGAGCGTTATGCCGGGATCAAATCATGCGGACTTGTAAACACATGACGCAGTGATTGGATCGGCATTGTGCATTGTGTACACATTGCGAACCATTCCGCCGACTCATGTGACATTTAATTAAATCACTAACAGTTTCGTTCAATGTTTGGAGACGATTAGGAGAACAAACAGATTCTGTACATGACATTGACAGTGGCATGTTTGTATACAGTTGAACCGTAAGACATCGTTACTATTTTGATTACGTAGCTTTAAAATAAATACCTATACATATTATTCTATATTAGTATATATGCCTCATCATAATAGAAAGGGAACATTAATAATATTCTGTGCGAAAAAATCCGTCGACGATAACATTTTTTGCTATGAGCTACAGGTGTATTAAGCCGGCCGTTAATGGCGGCCGGTTGCCAGCACCAGGTTACTGGCTTGTTTACATTAATGCATGTTGGCCTTGTAAAGAATGAGGTCAAACTTGGACTTGGTAATTATGTTACATGAAACATTATAACTATTTTCTTTAAAAGTTCGGTTCATCTTTAGTAACGATTTCATTTATCTACAAACTCGCATGACGTCAAACTGAATAGAAGTTTCAAACAGTTTGAGTTCCTTTGGTGACAAAAAGCACTTTCTGTTCGCCGCCAAACAAAACGTTTTAACACATCCGTACGCCAGAGCTGCATGGCAGGATGTTTCTAACTGATTCTGTACTGTGTTCTGTTATAGTTCAACGCTTTGTGACGAGTAACGGCAAAGTCAATGGTATGCTGTGAGCATCCTACGGTTACTTGGCGTTGGGGAAACGCTTGCACACAAACATATCGGTTTCCTTATTCTATTTGAGAATTAACGACAATAATGTACTATTTTTGGAAATGAAAATACAGTTACGAAAAATGGGGGAGGGAACATTAGTCAAACTGTAGTATTAATTTAGTGACACGTGTTCAATTTATTGCATCTAGTATTTTTGATGACATTTCTATAAGGGTCAATTTTGTTAGGATCACAATTGTGTTTTTCAGCTTTCGGAATTGCTTCACGTCTGTTTCCTTTATTATTAATTCCGACCGCGTTGCGCGCTGTGACAGGAATTTGAGCGTTTGTTGATGTATGTAGGTACTCTATTTTGTGGTGAATTTAGGTTACCTCACAGATCAAAGACCCGGAGTCTCGTTAAGATTTTAATTTAATAGTCACTATCGTATTTCTGCCTTTGACAATTTTATGGTTATTTTGAGATTTCTATTAAGGAGTATCTATAATATGCTCATATTGCTTGATTCGAGTAAACAATACAATTATTCCTTACTACGTAGTACGTGTTAAAATTGAAACAGTTTTTTCTTTGTTTCAGATCATATGAAAGATAGAAAAGCGAAAATATCAAAAAAGCAAAGATGATAACATGACCGAATTATGTTTCCCATCGGATATTTCCATAGAGCACGTACTAAAATCGATTCGAGTATGTGTCATTGTGACAAGAACATACCTGGAGGAAGATTGAAACCCGCACACGGAGTGCATTACTTCAATACGCCCGCGTTCATCTACATCATTTGTTTGTACTTGCAATCTGTTAATTCAGATACGACGAATATGAATCGGCACAATGATAGGAATGTAAATGATAATTTTAGTTTCAATTCTCAACACAGTAATCCTGAAGTGGACGAATACGATGTTCATGAAGATGTAAGAATAGGTGACAATATTTTTAAAAAGTTTGATTTCGAAAAGAACCCATATTACGAAGGCGAAGAGTTCGTGTCGAAAAAGTTTTACAATTCGGAAAATAACGCTTACAGTAACTACGGAGATTACAAGCGGTTTTACTTGAATCCTGCGAACCCGGTTCCGAGATCCAAAGTTAAATTTAAGATTAGCAGTAAGATAGTGCAAACTAAATATGGAAAATTACAGGGCATTATATTGGCAATGGATGAACATAGGTATTTAAGTCCCCTCGAAGTATTTCTTGGTGTACCGTATGCTACGCCACCTGTTGGATCTAATAGGCAAGTAATTACGGAAAAAGAACATTGTTTATCAATATTCAAGTAAATTCATTTCAAACTTAAATATTTACTATGTTAATAAAGCTCTAGAATATGGCAGAGGAAGGGACGCACACGAAGGAGAAATAATCTTTTTGTGTTCATCCTCTCCTTTGTCGATTAAAGACAGGCGAAGTATATGTAAATACGGATGTCCATAGAACAGTGACCACATCATATACATTCATTTTAGATTCAGTCCAACAAGAACGCCGTCGCCCTGGGACGGCGTGAGAGTGTCGGACCGGCCCGGGCCTGCCTGCCCCCAGAAGCTGCCAGACCTCAACCACGAGAGGACCATATTAGAAAAAATGCCTAAAGGCAGATTAGATTATATTAAAAGACTGATGCCCTACCTTAAGAATCAAAGTGAAGATTGTCTTTATTTAAACATATTTGCTCCTTTACAAAGTAAGTACTTCTTTTTAAAACCATCGGTGCAGTCCATTTAATGTAAGGAAATTATTAAATCGTTATATTACGTTAAATATATATGTTAATGTATACTAATAGTTCTGAATCAGCATTTTGGAAATTTGCCATTACTTAGTTGACACAGAGTATCCATGTTTGACTTATTGTGTTGTTTTACAGCAATTATTACTCCTTGCATTGCTTAAATATTCCAAAAGAACAATTACTAATTCTTTTGTGGATAGTTAATAATTGTAATTGAAGGTACATCACAGTTTGTTTGTTCCAGTGGACGAGTCTAAGCTATCTCTTCCAGTACTAGTGTATATACATGGTGAGAGCTACTCCTGGAGTTCGGGGAACCCATACGACGGAGCAATTCTTGCGAGCTACACGGATCTAATTGTAGTCACGTTAAACTTTAGACTTGGCGTCTTAGGTTAGAATTATTCTGGTTTCCTTCAAATTATTTACATATTATTTAAATCTAGACGACTATATTTGCCTTTCCAGGATTTCTTAATGCAAATCCAGCGCCTCATTTAAAAGCTAGAGTTGCAAATTACGGACTCATGGATCAAATAGCTGCACTACACTGGGTTCAACAAAACATCGCCCTATTTGGAGGGGATCCAACAAATATAACACTAATGGGTCACGGATCCGGTGCAGCTTGTATCAATTTTCTAATGATATCGCCTACAGTCATGCCAGGTAAAAAGCTTTTGGTATTCTCAGAGTGAATAAAACATTGTTAAAAAAATACTAAAGTAAACGATTGTTCCAGGTCTTTTCCATAGAGTGATTCTTATGTCCGGGTCTGCTTTAAGTTCTTGGGCCATTGTGGATGATCCTGTATATTATTCATTAAAATTAGCGAAACATATGAACTGCTCAATACCAGAAGACATGACAAAGGATCACGAAGTAATAGTAGACTGCTTAAGAGAAGCATCTATTGAGGAATTGTTATCAATAGACATATCGCCCCCGAATTTCTTAACAGCTTTCGGACCGTCCGTAGATGGAGTGGTCATAAAAACAGATTTCGGCAAAGACTTCTTAACAATGTATTCAACTGGAGACTTTCCCAGTTTCGGGCCACTGAATAATATGAATCAAAACAATATTCACATAAAGAGAAGCGACAACGGCAGGAGATTGTTTCAGAACAAATACGATTTGTTATTCGGTGTTGTTACATGTGAAGCATTGTGGAAGTTTTCGGCGCACGACGTACAGAATGGGATAGAACCGGATAAAAGAGATCGGATGTTACGGTAGGCTTATTTAGTTTAGCTGAGCTTTCTTTTCTTACAATTGTAATGTTTAATAATTTTTCCAGTTTCACAAACTCTCCTTCGTTACAATACAATGACATTTTATTGCAGGACCTACGTAAGAAATGCTTATACGTATCACTTGAGTGAGATTTTCTATACAATAGTGAACGAATACACAGACTGGGAGAGAACGGTAAAAATTGTTTTATTTCTTTCTTTAAGACAGGCGACTATAAATTTGAAGAATACATTTGAAGAAATGCCATTTTTTTTGTTTTTAATTGTAATAAATATTGTGCTGATATCATTATCATGGTATCGTTTTGTATATAGTACTGACTTTCACAAAATGCGAGAGATGATATTATTTTTTAAAACAACTCAGCAGAACCCATTGAAAAGATTATACTATCCAACACATCTATAGACTTCAGAGAGTCTATTGTATTTTCCTCTCATTGTTGATAGAATCCGATAAGCACGAGAGATGCTACAGTGTCGGCACTATCTGACGCGCAGTACGTCGCCCCGCTGATTCAGAGTGGCGACCTGCTGAGCGGCGGACCCAAGCCAACTCTCAGCGACGACGAAGGGCCAAGGAGACCGACGAGAACATACTTCTATGTATTTGATTACCAGACTAAAGACGGTTTTTATCCTCAAGTACGTAATTATATCGCTAATTATGTACCTTTATTCATGTCACTATTCAGGTCGAGGTTTTTGTTAAAAGGTGTAGCCAATATTGTTCAATAATAGAAAGTTTGCAACTTACTTCAGATAATGGACGATAGATGATCAAATTTAGGTCAAACGAACCCTGTTTTCATTTCTAGGTCAAGCCTGATGCTTTTATCGACGCTGTTATTTTTAAAACGATATCGTGTATCGTTTAAGATATTTGTTACAAATTTCAAAATTTAAGTCTAGACTGATTAGTATGCTAAAGTCTGCGAACTTGTTGAATATACAAATATTTTTTTGAACGAAAATTAGTTGAGTGATTTTTTTGACTAACTTATTACTAATTAATAGGAAATTATATTTCTAACAAAACATATACTCTTACTCTACTAATATATACTTATTCTTTTTATTTTACGCTCTCAAAGGCGAAGCTTAAATGTTTAATGTAAAATTTTCTGAACACTGTATAAATTTTAGATCGCCTTAAAGTTTTCGTAGTATAAATCTACATCTAAACCTCTATACTAACGATAACAAGGCTAATAGATATTAATTTTATAACTTGTCGCTTCTAGCGCACCGGAGCCGTGCACGGGGAAGAGCTCCCATACGTTCTCGGAGCGCCCTTGGTCGATGGTTTCGGACACTTTCCACAGAATTACACAAAATCAGAAGTAGCTTTATCCGAGTCGATATTATTTTCGATAGCCAATTTCGCGAAAACCGGGTTAGTGTTCATATAATTTTTACTAGTATTCAATACATTTTTTTTTATTTAAATAAAGTAGAACAACTTCTAATATATTGTTTTTGTTACAGCAACCCGAATGATTTAGGCCGACAGGAAGTTTTACTGCCCGCGTCGAGAGAGAGGAATAAATTTCGCGGCATAAGCTGGGAAGAGTACGACTCAACGCATCAGAAATATTTGGAAATAGGTCAGTTCTTACATTTGTTACAATGCGAAAATCCTTTACTTTGCATACAAGGAAAAATGTAACCTAAAAATATTATAATTAAGTTAACACATTTGCAATGATCTTGTAGAAAATGTACTTCCAATTATCTAGTACGATTCGCTAATCAAACAGCCTTATAAGTTATTTTTATTTCATAATCAGCTGAAATGTTAATCTCTTGTCTCTTAACAGGTATTAAACCTCGTCTCAAGAATCACTTTCGGGCTCATCAATTATCCGTATGGTTACGACTTGTACCTGAACTGCATCGAGCAGGAATGGAAGACGTCGCCGCACGTCACAATCTTTTCCGTAATCACAACGAACAAGATCTTTATGAGGGGATTGTCAGACCTGATCCACTGTCACGTAATGCCGATGCTGAAATCAGACGGTCCAATGGATCATTATATAGTGACACAGCATTAACAACAGTCGATACTATACTAGCCACATGTGTAACGATATTACCAAATGCTCGAGATGTACACGCGTTGAATACAACTGACAGTACTCTAGCTAATCTTGAAGCGGCTGGTTATGCTGCCTATTCCACAGCTCTCAGTGTAACTATAGCAATTGGATGTTCACTACTGATTCTGAACGTTCTGATATTTGCTGGTGTTTATTACCAACGGGACAAAAGCAGATCGCGATGTAAACAACCAAGGTTCAACGAAAAGCATTTTGAAACGATATCCGGGAAGCACTCACACTATCACATAGATCCAACTCTTGCACCCAGTTTGGTGGTAGATGTAGAAAGGCAAAACAGGAAGAAGATACTGACGGAACCCAATTTAGCGAATTTGAATTTTAAGGGACCGTTAGATAGTAGAAAATCGCCCAGTCCGACCTTGAGCTTGGATAATATGATGTTGCCAAGTAAATTGGGTAGTAGAAGTAATAGTTTTAGACTCCCAAATGTAAATTATCAGCAAATGGGAGGTTATTCAACTATGCCTAAGAACATAAACCAGTACTGTAATTCACCTCAAGTTCAGGAAGTAAGACATCAACATCAACACCAACATCAGCAGTATCCATTGAATGGGTCAGCGTCGTCGCCAGGGAGAGAAGACCGAGTTGCACATGCGACTCTGCGAAGAGGAAAAGCCCCGCATTCTTCAAATCTCCCTCAAGCAGCTATTGATGAGATGAGAGTGTGACAGGACTAGTAACTGTTCTACGTTAGTTTCTATTCGACTATTGTAGTTCAGTTTTGGATTTGTAAATAAATGTTTGAGATTGTTTTTAGAGAGGAAACATTGTCGATTCTCTGATATACTATAACAATATTATCAATTAAATTATTATAAGAATGTCGTTGTTTTACTTAGTACTCAGTCCTCGGTACAGAATTCAATAGTTTCTGACTGTCAGAAATACCACAATAATTTGCAAGTTAAATTGTAATTCGTATTTCTTTTGTTATTTGAAAATGCTGGCTGTGTGAAGCCTTGTTTGATTTTAATTAGAGTTTAAACCGTATTCTTCGTGAATGCAACTTCCTCGTTATTCAGAACAATGTAAATAATGAATGGACCCATGCAGCGTAATTAAGATATTTTGATTCTGCTTAAAATTCAAGTTACCCAATTTGTAAAGTTTTCCATTTTAATTAAGACCGACATACAAAAATTTTAAATTCTCCTAAAACTTTTTATTATTCGAATGAACATGTTCGATGTATTAAAGTTGTATTAAAGACGATCTATGTAGGACTTATATTCGGTAATATAGTGGAGCGTTAGCAGTAAGCTAGTCCCAAAAAAATCTTGTCAATGAGAATGTCGTCAATGTCGTCGTTCCACGAGAAATTTATATTTTTTTTGACAAAATTATCTCTACACCCCTACTTCCTATGCAACGTTTTTCACTACATTACCTTAGAATTGTATTTGTGCATTTATTTTTTCGATCTGTAAAATTGGCTTCTTGCCGAGATTTTTTGCGTTGCCCAAAATATATTTTAGGGGAAATATTTTTTGTATAGTTTGTTAGAAGATTTTTTTTTTAAAGTGACGTATTGCTGGCCGGAATATATTGTATATTGCTTCTATCGAATTACTCTCATAGCCTTAGAGTTATTTTTGTAAAAATATATTGGTATTTCGTTATGAATTTAACGATGACTGGCAAAGTCTACGAAACCAGATTTCCTGTTAAAGATTTCGGTTTTTTTTTTGCTAAATTTAAAATAAAAACTCGGCATAGCATGGATTGTAATGTCAATTAATTTTGATCGATTGGGGAGGTATCCGTCTGGTTGATTAAAACGTAATGATCTGATCCTTTCTATATTTAAGTAAAACAGCGAAGATTGCAATTATTTATTTCATACTTTTTTTTATCCTAAATGCTATCATGAAAAAAAAGATACATAAGTCAAACTTCAGGAAATATGACATTACAAATTATATTTTTATTTTATTTTCTTGCTTAATACGAATCAATTCCTTCTAATAACAATAAACGTGTTTACAAAACATTGACGAACCATCTATCACAAAGCGTACAAAATTACATTTGTATACCGTAAACTTTTCACATTTGTAACTCGACGAACGTGAAAATCCTGGCATCTTGCCTGCAACGGATCTGATACATACAGGCTACTAAAGTAATAAAAAAAATCAAAAAGTAAATAAAAAATTGCAGTATTTACTTTTTTTTGGAAATTCCAAAAATAACTGCTTAACATTTTGAATTCTCCTTCAATTCCTAAGATTCAATTCCGGTGGCAGATAAAGGAAGTACATGTGGCAATAATGCCAATGTGATCATGGCTGTAATGGGTAACACGAACGGAAGAGATACGGAACGGGTTTATTAAAGTATGATTAAAATTACCAGAAGAGGGAGATAAATTTATAAACAATAGATTAGCGTGGCATCTGAGTTCTCTATTTTTTATCAAGTTAAAAACATCGTCATTGTGGAATTATCTGATCATTTTTCCAATACAACTGCATTATCATTGGCTGCCATTTAAAAAAAGAACACGTTTGACTTTATGATATCTGCAACATTCGACGCCGACGCGTTCGTGAATAAATTTTCATAAGTTGGTTCGGGTGAGTGGCTCTCATTGTGTTGCTCAACATATCGGGCCTTATCTCCGGCGCTTGCCTCCGACCGGGCGATACTATCGCTCACTCTCTCCATTAAATGTATTATGTAGAGGTGATTTTACTTTTTCTTATATTCCCTTCTAAACAGAATCGCATCTCTAGTGTAGTTTGTCTCTATACTACACTGTCTGGCTGCTCAACTATGCCATCAACTAGATGAATTCAAGTAATATAAACAGAAGGGTTGATAGACTACTGATGTTGCTGGTGGATTACAATATTTTCGTCAAGTTATAAATATAGTGTGACATAAAGTTCGTAAAAAAGGTGACTCCTGGTCTTGGGACTTTTGAGGTAATGTTGCTGTTAATTATTACTCATTATTAAAGGCTTCTTATGACATAATAAAAAAAGTACTACATTTTAAATATAAATATAATGTAGTCTATATCAGTGGTCGATTACAATTTATTTCTAATTTTATTATCATCGAAATCAATTTAATTCAAGGGCGTGTATCCGCCGTGTGCTATAATAAGGATTTTCTAAGCTTTCCTGAGAAGTGATTGACGTATGAATATAACAAGCAGCCTTACAAAATCGCCGGGTGGAATGAATTAATGGATTTTAAGAGGCTTTATGTTATATCAATTGTTGTGCGTATTAAATATTAAAGCGATAAAGATAATCGTATAACGGAAAAAAGATGTACCTACTTGTAATATTGAATTTGAAGTTCGAATTTAAAGTTGAATATTTGACATTCATTGTACCTCTTTCTCAAAGGCAGGTAACGAGTCTGTGGTTCTTCTGGTATTGCAGATGGCCATGAACGTCGATGATCGGCCCTTGTGATCCCGCCACTCATTTGAGCTGTTTTTTTTAATAAAAAAAACATAGAAGGAAATTGTTATAACATTTCTGCTTATTTTTCATCTATCATTCCGGATACTTTTACTTTTTCTTTATTTTTCAAATATCAAATTTGTTTCAATGTTTTATTTTTTTTTTACTTTTCGTAGTTGGTACAAAACGTAAAACGTTTTATCAAATGGAACAAACGGAATCTATTTTCTCAACAAAAAAACTTCTGAAAGGACTCGATAAGTATTCAGTTACAAAAACGAAAACACTTTCAACGTTTGGCTGAATCTATCGTACGAGGTCATAAAGGACATCTTATGAAGGCCGATAAGAAATCAAAGAAAATAGAATTTCTTGAATAAGGATATTTGCTGGCCAGGCACAACTGGAGATAAACGCACAGAACACAATCATGTTTCCACTATCCCAACACTTGTGTTACAACATGTTGTGATCCTTCCCATTTTTTAATTGTATTACACCATTTTTTTTTAAATTAACGACAACTTTAATGGTATTTATCTACAATATATTATAACACTATTAGCATGACATTAAGACATACCTGTCCTGTACAAACATGTTTGTAAAGCGGCTTACAACAATGCTTAGAATTTACTTAACAGTACTTGGCATAGAATATGGCTTGTATATAATACGGCGACGAGAATGTTCACGCCCACATCGTTGTTTAGTTCAAAATTAATTCTATTCACCTATGTGTTTAAATTTCTTGCTTCTTTGCTTTATGAAGTAGCCACACCCATGTGCACGAATAAGCCGATTTAATTCGAAATAGGTCGCCAGCAATTTAATCTATTACAAAAGCTCTATCGCTGCAAAAGCTTAAAGCTATGATCCATTTTCGATAAATAATTTCAAATGATTGTTACTTTAATTCAATCATATAAAAACATCTGAGGTGAAATTGTATTGGAAACGTTGTAGGATTCGATACGATAAAAAGCGTTGCTCAAACAAATTTACATATAAATGAAACAGAAGTGTAGCGTCAGTCGTCGAAATGAAAGTTTTACAAATATTTTTCTTTTTATTTTATACAATTCTTTATATTAGTGGCGACTGGGGAGACAGCTGCATTGTAACGCACGACCAAGCTGCTCCGACGCGAACTGATTGCACTATAAATGGATATAAACTTCGTAACATGTCTACCAAAGAAGAAATATCAAGCAATAGTTCTGTATATAGCCAATATTATTGTAACCGTTATATCATTGTTATATTTCAAATGAAAAGTGAACATTGTAATATACCTAAATATTCCCAAACTTTTTATCAGAATTCAAGTAACGATTGACCACGATCCCACCTGATGCCTTGTGATATTGTGGTCTAAAGATGCTACGCGCTAGTTTAGTAAGTGCCTACACTCTACTCTTGAATGCCCCCACACGCCGTACTTTGACGGAAACACTGACACTGACTTCATATTATTATTTACTGTTATACGCATTTCTTTCTACTATGTTCGCAAGTTATTCTATAATGTAGTATTCGTGTAACTTCACCGAATACTGGAGTGAAACCCAAGAAACCTATTAAGTAACATTACTGTAATTAATGTTACAAAAGAGCCCAAGGGAATGATCTCGGGGTTACGTATAGCATTGTATTAAAGGGGAATTATAGCATAATTGATACGATTTATGTTCTTATGAATTAGGAGCTCAAGGGACGTACAATAAGGTTTGTAAACTAAGCAGTAGGCGGAATTTAGTCATAACTGTTAAATTATAATCGTTTTAATCGAAGGGTCTTTGGGTTTAAACGTTTTGTTAACGACTAGGAATGCATAAGTTTGCAAGTGTAATTTGACATTTGATGCGTGAACTTGAATTCGAGGCATTTTTATATTATAAAGTAGCCATGGCTACTTGAATTATAAAATGTATCAATAGTAAAACTATCTTAGATGGGATTTGCTCATATTTCTTACCTCTAGTTAGTACTAACTAACATTTAACAGTCATTGAGCCAATGATGTTTGACTACGATTCATTGTACGTCGTATATATTTATTTAAATAACACAACGTGATATTACTTAGAATATATCAAATATTTACCTCCACCATCGTGATTAGGATTACATACCGCGGAACTTCCTCATTCAATTACCCGAGACAACATCAAAGGATAACGAGAGTTATTATTCCTTTATTTGAGGTTACTCTTTCATTATGTGGCTTCCGTTATTATCAGCTCCATCATATATATTTCAAAGAGATTGTTAATGAAAAGAAAAAATAATACTAATTCATTTAATTTTAATGAAGTGAACATATTTCATTTATGCAATAATTTCTGCTGCGGAAAAAATATTTAATTAATTTTTGTTCCGATATTGGTGATAATTTTATTAAAATTGGTAAAATAATATTCATAACATTAGAGCCTACGGGCACACGTTCTGTAAAGTAAATTGTGTAATTGAATTACGCCCAAAGACTATCAGAGCGAGCTTCGTAAGGACCTTCAATCGAAATCGGAGGATGATTGATTTTCTGCTATTATGATTTCCCAGGCGCTTCCACTGTAAGATAAATTGTGTGAAGTAAGACATTCTGATAACTAGCTGACGCTCTCCACTTTGTCCGTGTGAAATTAAAAGAAAACTTAGTAATTCGATAGGTTCTGAGTCAATTCAGCCGTTCTAGAGTTAAGTGGTAACAAACATACATCTATAGATCGAAATTTTTTATTTACAAAAAACTAAAAAAAAAACGATAGGAATATTACCTTTTATTATTTGTAGTAACAAAAATCTACGTATTTCATTTAATTTTTGCACTTAGAAAATCATACGAACAAAACTAGCAAAACCAACTAGTCAAAGTAAAGTCGTTAAAAATTTAACTAACTCATGACATTTCAGATTAAAGAGGTTCCATTAAAATTTCAACTTTTAAAGTGCTCCATGAAAAGAAAAATCTTTGTCCACTGCAGCGCGCGTTGATGAAAAAACGACCAAAACTTTTGGCACTACGAAACAATTGAGACACTTCTAACTACTGAATTCTTAAAAATCAACAACAAAACATTGAAGCAAAAGACTTGTCGTTTTTTTTGTTTATTTGTAAAGACCGAATTAAATGTGATATTCAAAGAGTTTTATGGAATAAAAAAATAGAATTAAATGAAAAAAGACTACTGCACTGTGCCGGACAACGAGTTCGGGTCTCGCGGCACAACTCTCCTTAAATTACGCGTTGCACGGGTGGGCGTAATAATGTAAGAAATGCAGCCACTTAGCACATCGATGCTCGTTCCTCACCTGCAGCTTCGTGGTCAGTCTGTCAAGTCGGTCTAGCATGGTCAAAGTCTGTCAATTAGTCAATGGCGCCAGCGATGCTGCCCTGCTGAATTCATCGCTTCCCTAAGGTCCCTTAACCGACGTCACACCGATCCGCGGAGCAACCAATAAGCGACTCGGTACGCCCCCGTTGTTTGTGACTTTTCGAGGTATGCGCTGAACTATGGCCTAATTCGCCAGGTTACACTGGTCGCCGATTCATGGCCCTCCCCGCACAAACCCTGGGGCTGGCGCCCTATCGGTCCGCAAAGGATTTCGGGTTACCTTCTTATGCGGAGAGAAAAGATGAGCTGGCTACCCCCGGTAACCGGTTGCCGCCGAAATTTAAATTTACCGCCCGCGAACTATAGTGCAACTGTACGGAATAAGTACATTAAGTTAGTGCAAGTTATGATTAAAAATTGTAACAAAATCTAATTAAAATTTTGCCAACATGATGACGCAGGAAACACTAATTAGAACTTTGCATATGCACTTTGCTGTTACATATTCGTCGCGCTTCTCGCGAGTGCATCATTAATTTTGTAAAAATTTTAGTAAATCTCCAAAATGCTGACAGTACCCGTTTACATCAGGAGTTAATTCAATTTATAAGCATGTAGTCACAAATGAAATACTAAATTACTGTTAGTAAAATAGTAAGAAGTATTCTAACATTTTTAACCACGATCTTGAACCTTCGACTCGTGTAATGTATCCACTTAAGAGAACGAAGCTTACCCGAGTTAAGTATTACTGGGCCATAGTTAACCACACTAGCCTAGTATGGGTTGGTTGACTTTACATATATTTTTCGGCGATATGTGCAGGTTGCATGCCGAAGTTTCGTCACTTCGCTCCTTTGGCGAATTCAGGTGGGTGCATGTTGGTTTGCTAACTTATACAAT
>JAODUI010000023.1:687623-699793 GCA_027563995.1 Papilio gigon | reverse complement strand
GGCGATATGTGCAGGTTGCATGGCGAAGTTTCGTTACTTCGCTCCTTTGGCGAATTCAGGTGGGCGCATGTTTGTTTGCTAACTTATACAATAAAAACACTACTATTGTTAATACCGTTGTAATGATTTCTCGTATACAAATTAAGTTGTTTACTTAGACTGTAACTAAGACTGGAGATAAGATTAAGTTGTCTCAAGTTAACTTTACTGAGGTATGTTAAGCAGCCAGTCGGCGATATCTATATGAAACTATCCTAGTTTATGCAAAATTTTCTCATTTGCATGGTAAACTTTATCAGAAGAGTTAATATTTTTGGTGTACGCTCGCGTCGTCTGTAGAAAATTAAAATGCAATTTTTTAAAAGAATACAATGGCTATTATTTTAATATGGGAGATAGGAAAAAGATAAAAATGTGCATGTTAGAGGAAGGTTGAGAGTAGTGCCAGTGTTGAATAAATTGAGAAGCAGATGGTTAATGTGGTATGAAGATAATAACATGAACATGAAAGTAGTAAGATAGAATTTGGATGACTAAATAGCTACCTATACCCTAGGAAGAACAAAGAAGGTGTGGATGGATTTTGTGAAAGAAGATGATGCTGCTGAAGAGGATGCTGGAGATGTGTGGAAGAGTAGTACATGACTACATAAAGGTAGATCATAAGAGATCATTGAAATGTTAATTGCCACAGCAAATCGCCACAGATATAGTAGCGGGACCTTTGTAAATATTGAGTTGTACCGCGATGTACTTTACAAAGAGGCACTCTATTTGTTACTCTAGTTTATTGTTTAAACATAATTCCTATTCGTAAAGGGACGAATAACAAAATTGTTTAAAATCCCTTATCATTGTATTCATAAATAACTTGAAGGGATAATAAAATAGTTGGAGCATTCCCCGAGGGACTATTTCCATCTCAATACATAAATAACGAATGTTTCTTTAACTCATAGAATACAAATAAAATTTTTATTTAAGATTCAAAATAATTTAAAAATGTTGAGGTAACGGTTTATTTTATGTAAGAATAGGGAAGCCATCTACAATATGTGATACGGTGAGAAAGAGAGAGAGAGAATGTGTATAAAAGAGAGAGAGATATATCAGATCAGAAAGTAAACTGTTTTGCTAGTTTTTGTGTGGAATTATTCTATTTATTTGTATTTTACGCACCGTGTTATGTAATACATGTTTTAGTACGTAGCGTGCAGTGAGTACGTTCGCTTAACATCAATTGAATCTGTTTGAGCTCGCCGCGTCGCTCTTATTTACAGAGTAACGTTTATATTCATGACGCGAAAAATTGAAGTGTGTTTTCATAGCATTGAAGCGCGGAATTTGTTTGAGAGTATTTTGATACATTTATAATTCCTCGTTTTATTTGGTTTGATGATGAAAAAAAAAATTTAATCACATAAATAGGTCTTCGACAATATAAACATTATTGAATACGTACCAAGACATATTTTATTCAAATGTGACGAGTTACAGCATCGCACATTTATTTTCAAGTCCTCGAAGACAAGATTCGTATTTAGAATTGTATTAGATATCACAAACGTCACAAATAACAACAGCTCCCGAGCGAGTTTACCGCCTTATAGGAATTTTCACAAAAATTCAATTTAACTTCTTTACTTTTATACGAAACTATATTTTGTAAAAAGAACAATTTCTATTTTCATTTTAAGAATAAATCCTCCAAAAAGGTAAGCATACTTTTTAACTTTACTACGTTTATATTTAAAAGATAATTCACAGTTTCCTTACTTACAATTTATTAAAATCACTGTTCACGAACTAAATAACAAAGCGAGAAGACGTAAAAGTTCGCGACGTTGCTGCATTATATTATTTTGTTCTCAGCAAGCGTATTAGGGAGATATTAAAGTTGCCAGTGTTTAAAACAAATTTATGTGTACATATTAAATTTATCTACAATGTTATTTAGTATCAGAAACTTCTCAAAAATGCACTTTTTACGTCAATATTCAACACAAACTTAACATTAAATGAAGCATAATATGACCTAAGATTTTCGTCAATCTTTGCATACCTATATTTAATCAACCTTTACCTTCCGAACTGCTATGTTACAATGCACCAGTAGAGTTTTCACTGTCGAAAAATCATCATCGTTCTGTCTTCTTCCAGCGGGTTAGCACAGTATATGCTACTAAGGGCCACGGAAGATTGCGCAAGTGTTCCCGTGGCCCAGCCCAATGGCGACTAGAAGGAACATTGTTGGGTTTTAGTGGGTATTCTGGCCGCTTCTCGGCCAGCGAGCCCCACATACTACCCCGGCAACGGGGGAAATGCGTAAATGCAATTCCCAACGTTAAAAAAAAAAAAAAGTATATGCTACTAAGCCTGCATAAACATATTACGCATATATAGAGAACTAAAATCAGGCCTCCGTTATGTACATTCATTAGAAGATACATATAACTACTTCCACTATTGGACTGATCTCTTTGTGGTCGTGGTACTCAAGTGGTTAAGTGGGTTATTCGTGGTGCAGTTAATACTACAGCGGACTCTACCACTGTTAGAAATGTTCGTTACATTAAGCTTATTAACTTGTATGAAACTTAAAGTTCGTTACTCTCGAGTTGAAATCGAAGGAAATTTTATTCAAAATGATAAAGAGGACTTCGACCCCGAACCTTATCATTGCAAATGTGAAACGATTGGAGTTAAACAAATGTGTTTTATATGCACTCGAATACGAGAGGATGGTCTATTGTAATAATGAAGAAGTGAGTACGATATTTATAAACAAATGATACTCAGTATGTAAATTGAACGGCAAAATTAATATTTATATATACCAAAGTGTACGAAATAAATAAGTATTGTAGTGTAATTGTTAGCGCGCTTTCCCTCTATATCGTGACTATGGATCGTGTACTTTAAGAAACCTTTCTGATATATTTAAATTAAGGGGTTCACGTATAGGTCACGATTGTTTTTATCAACTATTTGTCGCCAAAATACAATGAGAACATTTCCAACACTTTCACGACTAATGCAGTAAGGATTGAAGATAATAAATGTGTTGTTTCATTTTGCGCAAACGTTATGTTTGTTATACATTTATTCTTAACTATACAATTAAATTAAAAACAACATATAGTCGTGCGAACCAAGAAATAAAAGGCAATCTTGTAAAATAGTCTTTGATCTTTGAAATTTACGAGGATATAAAAGTCGAGAAGTTTTTTAATAAATTAGAAACAATAAGCGACTTTATTGTAAGCTTTATTACATTCTTATTGTTCTTTATTTTGCCTTCGCGAAATGTATACAAAGGAAAATTGTTCGTGTTTTACATTTTATTAATTAGTTTGGGCTCAAATATTAGTGTTATTTTTAAATCAGGTATTATGATACTGACGTCGTGGCATCAAAAAAAACTTTATTAATAGCTACAACAGCTAGCTTCTTCCAGATTATGTTCTACAATTATGACAAACTTGAGCCGGAACTGTTAGCTGTTCTGATGATACAGTATTCTCACGCGACTGCAGTATAAACAGAGTATAGTTGCCAGTTTCTCGCAAATAATTCCATAAACACTTGACACTGGGCAAATCTGACAAGGGATCGCCATAAACAAGAAACTCAACTCAACCCTGATGATACGTCAATACGCGAACATTCCACCATCTTCGTATATTAGAGAACAGATGTAACAGTTTTCATCACTCCTGATGTTTAAATTATATCAAAAAGTTCGTCGTTACGTGTGACTAATTTGTACAAATTACTCCACTATTTAATTTATATAATAATGTAACACAAGTTAATATCTTCATACTTAATAAAGCGATAAGAGTGAAAATTTAATAAAATAGCGGGAATGAAGACGGGGCTTGGTGCAAAATTTAATATACTCTTTAAGTTGTAAAGAGCGCACATAAAGTGGCGTTATCACAAGAAAAAGGAAGCTTACTTAGGGAATATAGGAGATGTAAAATGATTTATTGCGAGAATCATATTTTGATTTCTTTTATTATGTAAAAAAACAAGGACGCAAACGAACTGGAACAAACTAGAGATCATCACCACTCATGAAAATATATTGCAATAAACTGATAACAGCACCCACGTTCTGTTTCTTCATTGCATAATTGTCCCACATGGTAAGGTCAGCCTTGCGCGTCCATCTTCTCCACCTCGCTCTATCGTCGACATCCTGGTCTGCGACTTGGCAGGCTCCCATGTCTCTGAAAACTACATCTTTCCGTCTTGTTTTAGATCTGCCGCTAGATATGCGACCGGGAAGGGACAGATGCAGTGCCAGATTTCAAATATGGTCTGGCGGCGTCCGTTATATAGTCACAACGTTGTAAACTAAATATGTAAACTGGTCAGTAAGCTTGTCTAGAGCCTTAAATTTAGAGTCCCTTGACTGGTCTTTAACGAGTATGAATGAACGTAATTACATATAACTAGTTTTAAATGAAATATTATGTTGTTTGATTTAAATAAGACAAATGATTGAACTATCTGCATAGTACGATAGAAGGCCCTTACTTCCAATCTGCGGCATCTCTTATCTTGTTTGAGACATTAACTAATTTCTCCATCGCACTGTAATTGAAATGTCTTCGCTCTTAATAAACGTTGAACTAATTCTAGAAATCTTTTGTTTGCTTACCTCCATTGATAATCTTTAATTAATTTACTTTAATACGCAGGCTTTCTTTCTCTTAATTTCTTTTTCCTTGTATCATATCGTTGTTATACAAATTAAAAAGTTGACAATTTCATTCACAATAACTTTGTAAAGTAACTTAATTGTAACTTCCGATCTATCAAGAATGAAATATAACAAAGATTGTTATCAAATAACAAAACATCTTCATATAGAAAAAGTAGCTTGGGCCTTTGCGAATATTTCACTCAAATGTTTCTCAATAATACTGGCATTACATTATTTAAATATAATTTTATTAACTGAGTTATTAAGTATAGGCAGCCTAAAACGTAATCGCTGAATAATTCATCCACATCTAGATATTTGCCTAAGAATTTTCTTTTAACCTTTTAGTAGTCATGATACGACCATGTCATGAATAAAATATACGCGAGTAGTATTTTGCAGATAGCGATTATCCGCGACTTATCCCATACTTTAGGTAACCAGTTAAACAAGATTTTAGTGCTCCCTTTGGACCGATACCTTATCGAGTCGGACTAAAAACAGCCCCCGGGCAACACAAGAGGAAAATTTATGTACACGTTTTGACAGAGTGGACCAATATTTATTTTACTTTCAGATCAAATAAAATACAACATTAAGTAAGTAAGAAAAAAAAATCAAAGGAATTTAAGGAATCGCAGATGGTAGGTGAATTAATTTACATACGGTATCAAAAGAATGTAAGAAAGAAAAATATTTACTATCACATTACACAGAAAAAACTTATAAATTAGAAGAAAAGGTTTTTGAAAGGCTAAACGTTCAAGTCCTAATTTGTAAATATAAACGTAAATTTGATGAAGGCCGTTTAATTAGTTTTATTCGTAAACAAAATTCGCTGGATCGTTAACAAGGTTAGGTTCGTTTATATAAGGCCCTGGAGAACGATCCTGAAAGGTTTTCCTTAGTGAGAGCCGAGGTCAACAGTTTACTTTGCCCGTCAAAAGTTGTTCGCAACACCTTTGGACATAAATTAGATTAAGTTTAATTGGTTTTTAATATGGTTATGGTGTTAATCCTTTAATTCCTCACCTAGTCGGATTTATAGCATTAATAAAAATTTTAGAGTAACAAACTGATATTAAAATAATAAATAACATATTGGAGTTGTACTTTAAGCCGGTCGCGTGAAGCACATTTATTTCACGTCGGTCTACCCGCACTCCGCTGTATGAAGCTCAACAACAGATAGCGGTACAGACAACTACAAAAGTCATTAAATTAAACGTATTATAATGATAAATAATTGTCGAAGAAGGGTGATGACAGAAATGTATGTTATGTGTTATAAACTTAAATTTTGTATAACTTTCTAGACTTGGTCATTACACCCCCAGAACTCTACGCTTGTAGTAATATAATGTTTTGCCAAGCCTTTCATCCTCTTTGAAAGAACAGACAAAATGTTAGTGTCAATGCAAATCTCCTGCTGGTCGATTTCTATTGACACTTAAAAAAAATAGCAAAGGTCTTTGACTGATTACTATAGCTACATGATAATAGATGGATATATCCAACTATGTTAAGACGGAATGGGATCCTGTATATCTATTTGTAATTTTTAATTAAAAGAAAATAAACGATTTATTATTTCGTGCAGCACTGTGCAAGTGTTCGCGTCACGTATCTGTGAGATTACGTAGCAGCTTATGAGAACAGAAAATTGCAATTTATATCGCCATGAATATTTCAAGTTACACCGTGGAATTTATATGCATTAACTCTGCAAATGAACGTAGTTAACATATATAAAATTGATCAAGCCCTTACGTAAATATTACTCAAAGTTTAACGTAAAGAAACAAAAATTGTACATTTCAAAATTCAAATGTAAAGAAATGTTAATAAAACTTTCGTGAGACATTTCATTATACTACTTATAAAAACGGCTTAACTCACGTGTACATCAGAGTCGGTACCGCCTTGTTTCGAGCCCATCGAGGGCCGATACCGATTTACAAGTGAGTTAAGCCGTTTTTATAAATAGTATAGTAAAGAAAATAATATTCTCAAATCTACCTCTCAACAATGCTTTCAAATTCTTATAAATTTTACTTCTACTAATAAATTAGGATTCATGAAAATTTCAATTTACTCTTTACATTTGCATTGATGTCCATAATAAAATTCAATTTTTCTATGAATTTAAATGTTGAATAAATGTAGTAAGATCCCTTAATAAATGTGTTAATGTTTACAACTGTACTAAAAGTATTAGACGTTTATTTTAAATGTCTTCAATATTTTGAACATAATGAATATTTTTATTTCAACTGCATGCAAGAATTCATATACTGTCTGCAACCAGACAAAAGTTCATAATAGCTAGTCCGCTATTATTCTGTTTAATGAAAATGGTACAAGAATTAAGCTAAAATGTGTACATATTTTGTAGACTAAAGATAAAGAAAATATGTTCGGTAAAATTAAATAAGGTAGTCGGTAAAAATTGGTAATATTCATCGGAATATCATATTAAGTATAATTTTAAAACAACGTTTTATTTTTGTAGATTATAGAAATTAAATACATCTCTTTTACCTATTCCATTAAGTCCACGACTATATTGGATTGTGGTCAATGACCTTCGATTTTTCAGTTTCTTTTATACAGATGAAGCATCCACTTTTGCTGAATTTTCCAAATTGAATTTTAACTCAGAACCATAATATTCAAATTTCTACAACATCAAACGATGCCATCATCGTTTGAAATAGAAATGCGCATACATTTCTTGACGATAATTAAAGACCAAATTAGCGAATCACTTTGAATAGCAAACGAAGGCGGGATCTGGTCCTCACACGTCGCCGCAGACCGAACACTTGGCATACATTTGTGAATAATAACTTAGATGCTTTATTGAACAAAATCCTTTGACGGATCGAATTAAGTTCTGCACTAGGTAACCGTGTTTCGGTACTCGTAATACAGTAGAATACTGATAAAACAAAAGAACGGATTACATTTTTAGATAGAATGTTTCAAATTAAAAATTCGCAATAATCTGCCCGCACACATGGTTTTTTGGTAAAGTAAAATAAAGGTACGAGATACTAGCATTTAAAACTGTATACGCTTCTGTTCTATCTGAATTGCCTTCAATTACTCCCGCCTGCAACGTACATGTTCGTCGGTGAATAAATCTTGTCGCCTTATCCAAACAGCATCGCGATATGAAAATGTGAGAGAACATTAAGTAGTTGTATGAGGAATGAAGTATATTTTATTCGTGTTATCTGACATTCTGTTATCACATACGTTAGGTGCTATTAGGTCACTCTATTCTAATATTTTTCATGAATTTAAATAAAAATATGGAAGCCTTTGATTTTTTGGAGTACAGAAATTATTACGACTTATAATGTATGGCGTCGAAATAAAACAAAATGTCGCCAATAGATGGCTTTACTGAGTTTTCTAAATCACGATTTCGTTCTGTTCAGAATGGTCGCGTACTCGAGGTCCTCGTCTCCGTGTTTTATAATGTCCTTGTCAGTTCTAATACTAATGTTAAGAAAGTTATTTTAAATCTTTGCGCAGCATTCAGATAATTACTGTATAATATAATGTGAAATTTCTTTGACATGTCCTTGAGAAATTGAATTGAAAATATGCTTAATAAGCATTTCTTAATTAATGTTCAATTTTATTGACAGAAGCATTGAAGGAGACATTTTTAAATTCAAAATGATAATGCCACAGTAAATAGAGCATTCCCTTCACGCTGCCACAATGCACCGCCATATTGAAATGATAACACTGAACTCGTTCCACGAATTCAATTCAAGTTTGTTGTTTAGGAAATATTTTCCTTTAGAAATTCTATCTTATAGCAACAGGAATTTATGTAGACGTTTAAAATTATTGTGCAGTTAAAATTTAACAATGTTTTGAACTGTAAATATGTGAAATCAAGCTAACTAGGTGATGTAAAAAAAACAAAGACTGCTGATGACTGATGAAGCGTCTGCTAGTAATACGTAAAAATTAAATGAAATTTAATGTAAATTATCACAACCTGCCACCCACGGTCGATTTTAAATTCACTATTAAAGTACGTAAGGTATGTCAGTAAGCTGAGAACGTCACAAAAATTCAAATATAAATAAAACATTTTAGTTGAATTCTTTCATGGTATTAATTAAAAGAACTGTACATAATGTAGACACTGACTCCACGCTCTATATCTAAAATTTCTAACACATCTGATCCATTTGTTGTACGACTTCGTCACGTACGCCCTCTGTGTGTAATCTGCTTAATACTCTTCTATAATGTAAACAACACACCTTGGATATTATACTGTATATTATATATTTAATATAACCTGTTTCCTGTAACTTCGTTAGTACAGAAACAAAAATTACGATGTGTAAAGAAGGGAAATGTTTATTTAAATATTCTTTTGTTAGGATTCAAGCGGATATCATATTTGTCATGATTAACATTCGACTCGATTGTTCTGTCCGTTGTCAGCGTCGCAACAGATGTGGCCGACCCATTGGCACTTTGATTTCCATACTGGAAGCGCTACGCAGATTTACATATCCGTTGCATTTGATTGGATTACCCTCCGATCCAACATCGCTTGCTGTACTTCAATTTATACATCGACAATCATTTTTTTCTCACTGAACTCTTATTTCTTCATTTAACACCTCAAAGATAACGTCATGCCTAATTTTCATTCTATTCTCAAGAGGGTAAATTAAAAGGTATGTTTATTTTATTGTTTCTATAGCCTTACCTGACAGACGGATATTGAAGAGTCGAATCATACGATTCGTGCTATTCTAGTTTTATGGGCAGTTAAGTTTATTGCTGTTTAGATTAACTATAGATTATCTTGCTATGTAGGAATATCAAATAATCTTCATTTATTTTGTAAGGAACTTTAAGGCTTGCTCTAAATGACATAATAAAATAAAAAGACATTTATTAATTTAAAATTACCACAAAACTGTAGGACCATATCATTTTGTTATAGGATAAATGATCCATAAATTCGCTTCACTCCACTTTTGTATCACAGCTTACAGTAGACGTCCACAGCTGAGAAACTTGCATTAAGACATATTTTATCCCTTTCATTCTCTTTGAGAAAACAAAGACCACAATAAGTCGTAATCCAAGTGTTTCGGTAGTCGAATACTAAGGTTATACGAAACTGTTCTTTATTCGTAAGCAATATGATACGTCACAAGTAAAGTCCCTCGTGTGCGAAACAGTTTTGTCACGTACATTATAGGGATCAGGGGATCCGAATAAAATATGCATTAGTCGGAGCAAACGAATGGCATTATCTTTACTTTTATCGCCAAGATTTGTGGCAACTCGCACATCCCCGTATAAATGCGGATGTCGCATAATACCCACATTGAATAAGTAACGTTCGCACACTCTAGTTACATTTGATGTCAAATAAGTGATAGGTTTTTCACTATTTAGTAAAATATTAAAATCAATAAAGACAAAAGGAAAAAGTTTGAAAATTTGAGATTATCAAGATCGGCTTTTTATAGTACAAATTGGTGATTAAGCTAGCTGCTAGAAATCCACAGAACAGTAAAGAAGCGCTAGATCCTTGACAGCGGCATTGTCAGGTGCATATACTGCCTTTGTTCCACAGAGGTTGGTGCTGTGATAGTATTACACCGAGTGTAGGAGTTTATATTAATCCGCGCGGTGCAATCGTGCAATATTGTTGCGGAGCGTGGTATTCGATATTTAATAAAATCCTAGTACAAGCACGTGAACAACAAAGATTGTTTGATACAATCAGGCATTGAATAAATATTACTGAAGAAATTCTCGGAAGCCCGGCTCCGTGCCGCGCGGAGCCCCGGGTGAAATGTTGAACGTAATTGAATGTAAAATATTGCTTAAGAGAACCTTTAATAAAAGAGTAAAATTTACATTGTGTTTAGCGAGCTTCATTTCTATGCTATTATGTTCTTGCTTCCTTAAGACGATGCAATAACTACAGGCGTCTTGCCATTTTATTATATTAAAACGTTAGTAACACCATAGAACTTCAATATGAACCGAGATATATTGGTAAATCAAAACATTTATACGTGAAGCTAAAACTTTTTATCTTGTATACGAAGGAAATTTCAAATGGAGAAGAAATGCATAAATATATTTTATTCAGCTGCTGATCCCCCAAAAACTAATCACAGGCATTTTGAAATAGTTCGTGTATGTCAGCCTTATAGCCAATAACTAATGAGATAAGAAACTTGCTTGCGTTAGACAAAAATTCGTTTGTTTTATCGTAGTTTTTATGTCACACACATAAATATTTATTGCAAATATCTTCAGCACCTATAACCACAATCTCTGGCACAACATAAAAATTGCGAATGTTTGGTAAACCAAATCGTATAACAGCCAACATCGTCTGTGAATACGAAGATAGAGGGACGAGAAAAGTAATAAATGACTGGTTATAATTAGAACATTTTTATATTACACCTCCAGATTTTCTTCAAATAATCTTGAAAAGTAAAGCACAGATTTAAAATTAAATTTTATTAATGTTATTTACTCTTGACGGAAAAAAGTGACGAGAATAGTCGACACCTTGAATACTATTTGTTAAATGTAGGATATAAGAAAATATTCTTAAAAAAAGAACAAGCTTAGAAATGAGTACATGATAGTAAATAGAAATCTATTCCATAGCTCGTTTATGAAATAAAGACGCGCTCCAACATTGAATAACCAGTACTATTAGCAATTTAAGTCATCAAACATAAAGCAATTAAGTAACATGATATACTAGGAGCTATCACATTTAATTTTCTACGTTGAGTTTGAAAAGGATTAAGTAAGATATATATGATGAAAAGATGTTATTTCCCAGGAGAAACCTCATGTAACACATAGACGTTTACGTACTTTAATTTACTTCACATATTGTGTAATTTTAAGCAATCTTTAGTCAGTTGTTTTAAACTTCATTGAGTTCTTAACGTTACTAAATTGTTCAAATCTTGTCAAAGTAATTAAACTGTAGTATATAGACCAATAAGATTTTCTTTTTCTTATTCCATCACGCTCACCCGCAGTGCACAGTGGTATATGGATTTGTTTGCTAATGACATCTCCTAAGCGATAATTGAATCATCGCCATTAAAGCAAGATGTCGTTTTAAAACTATAAACCCTATATAAGACAAGTAGATGACGTAATATTGCAATGTTTGAAACTGAACCCTTTTTATAGGCAATTCACTTAAGTGTCCCCTACGTTTTATTTATGGCTCTTGGTTTAATACTTTCGTCGCATTTCGTTTAGCTATCGAGTTTTATAGATTTAAGAATTATTTCATTTGATAATGCTTTTAATACTAAAGGTTTTTTTTTTTTTGTACAGGATTGTCACTGTTTGCCTTTAAGAGGCATTTACAGTTTCACCGGGCTTGAGGTGGCCGGGCGCAGAGGGCGCC
>JAODUI010000023.1:676507-687227 GCA_027563995.1 Papilio gigon | reverse complement strand
CCAACGAATTGTTAGGCGGAGCGACAGATGTGCGGCGAGCAGACACGTCTGTTCACCTCAACGGACTGTAGCGGAATGGAGAATACTAAAGGATTTCTAACAACAGTAAAATCAGGATCTGCTTGGCCCGCAGTTCGTTACCGCGCGGTAACAGCAGATATGGGGTGACTGAGAGCCGGGTTTTGGAATGTCTTTAACAAGGCTTGAAGAAGCGAGCGTATCTCTTTCTCAAAGGCATCGCGTCCGCTCCTCTAGTGTTGCGGATGTCCATAGGCGTCGACGACCACCTTTATGGTCCCCCGGCACGTTTGCCCTTACAAAAAAGGCGAAAAGATGGTTGTATATTAGTGATATAACTAATGTTTGTATTTCCATTTGGCTCCAGTTATTAGAGTGAAATGTAAATTGGAATACTTTGAGACCCAATAAGCTATTGTCGACAAGCTGATTTGATTTATGGAACGAAAATCTATGGAAACGGAATTCAGTATTGAGTTGATGAAAGCCGTCGTCATCGAATTGTATTTTCAATGGCTGCAAGAGGACGGGATTATCGATTCAGAATTCTCAAAAGCCAGTACTGAGATTGTGCGCTGAGCCCACTGAACGCAGAAATAGTTCAATATGACCTGAACGTTTAATTAAGCGGTAAATTCCAGAAATGTGAAATGGAAAGACTTCGCAGAGTCAACCACTTTATGGTCTAGGGCTCTGAACTAGTCAGATAATCAGGGAGAATAATAAATGCATCTTGAAGGGAAAGCAAACAGAATTTAACAAGAAACGGATAAAAGTTAAAACACAGAACAGATAATCGATGCATTTTTTTTCGATGGTAATCTACGCTACAATATTCACTAAGAAATACTAAAGAAGGACAATCCTTCGGTTGTTTATTAATAGCTACATAGAAGAGGTTCCGTTCGTATTTAGTAATTTGCTTTCAAATTACGTCTCCTCAAATTTAACAACCTTTGCTAAACATCTTCGCCTCATGTGATACCTCTTAATTACAAATATTAATTTACAATGAGCGTATAAATGGATATTTTCAATGAAATTAACTTAAACTGCTTCACCCAGAGTTGTTAGTTGAAGACTAAGGAAGTCGCTTAGTGTACATCTAGAATAAATCTATATCTCGCGACTGATTTGGTTACTAATTTTATTCTGATCCAAACAGCCATTCTGGAGTTACGTAACAAATATCCATCCGAACTGTGCCATTTATTAATTTAGTAAAATAAGAAATATTTTTTGATGAAAATATTTAACAGAAAATTTAAATGACTTTAATGTAGACACATTAAGGTCTAAGAAATGGGCAAGTATTTCAGTCAATGTAGGCTCAGGCATTGATTGGCTGAATAGAAGTTCGTGCCATTTTGTTAACACTGCGCAAACAGAACGGGTGGGTCGGAGTGACTTGGACCTTTCCGTTAATGGACCTAGAAGCCGACTTTGTATATACACTTTCGATAAAGGAAAAGTATACTCAAAATAAATGAGTCATTTAATTACGCTAGTGAACAGTAATTTTAATTAAATAGAAGTTGTAACATGAACAATCCAACAAATGGAATATTTAACTGGCACCAAAAGGGAAAAACTACTGAACGAAATAATAAAATATGAATTGAAGATTTCGGTTTATATTAAATGAAAAAAAAAACAGTTGTTCTCTTGATTCTTTGATCATTTTCAATTTCGTTTGAGAAATAAATTTCTCTCGCGACAGCTTCATTTCGGCTCGATACAAGTCTTATCAATTTCATCCGCCGTGTAAACCCTTTTGCCGTTCCAATAAAGAAGTCAACGCAGAGTCGTAGTCGTATGATATCATTTTTTGAAATACGTTCCATGTAAAAAGGTACACTTAACAAAGTTCTCAATACAGAAAGTTGTAGGGGTCTACAAATGTCATTTATATCAAGAAACATGAATTAAAGTCATAAAAATTTAGAACGATTATAACATTCTACTTGTTTAAATAAATAACACACATACATAAAAATAGTAACAACATATAAAAGCCATATAATATAACCACATAGTAATAACATATAAAAAGTCCATAAAGCTAAATAAAGAAATCTTTGAAAAAATTAAGTTGGAGTATTCAAAAAAAGGCAACCACCAGGAACGAGAAATGTACACTAAACATCAAATTTCATACATATTTAGTAGAACAATTTCTCTGTACAAAGTTCACAAGGTAAAATTTTAAAGGCGTCGTAAATTCGTGAAAGTTCATGACTCAAATAGTTATTAAAATACTTGTTGGGGCAGGCTTTATTAAAATTTTTCAAGAAGATTTTCTTAAAAGAAATTTATTAAGAAATACTGTTTTCACATTATTGTAACACTTTTAAATGAAACACAAGATTATTTTTATTTAAATTTCTGATGTTTTTTTTACATTATAACTTAATTTGTTCAATTGCCACTGTATTTGTTTTCGTGGCTATGTGAGACTATATATATTGTTTGGCACAGTCGCACTGTGGTTCATACTAAGAATTTGAATTTCACAACATCCACTACTGTGGACAGCGGACTCACTATTTAATCTAAGTAATATATGTACGTGCTTCGCATATCTGTTACGAATTTGATACGTCCATTTGATTGATAGCTAAACGCGTTCGCTCGAACATCGTAATTAAAATCAAACTGCCGTTTTAACTGTGCTACGCGTCATTGAATTTGATAACCATTGGACGTACGTTTTGATTATATTTTCGAAGTATTTTTACAAACTTCACATATATAGTGCGTGTCGAAAGTCTAATTCTAGTCCTCTTTTCCTTCCCACTGTTTGCTTATAAGAAAAGTATGGGTAAGGGAAGTTGAAGGTCTATAAATGTTAACGTGCTTTTTTAGTTTTTTTCTCTATAAAACTCAAACAAAGAAGAAGCTTCTTGTATTGTTTTGAAATATAAAATCCGAATTACAATTTATATTGCATAATCAATTTACTAGTTAAGTTTGTTTTTTTTAGAACGATAAAAAGGGACATAAAATTATAGTACGTGTTTACAATAAGTGAGAAATCCACTGCCCGACCTCTGCCTTTCAAAGCAAAAGTTCAATGTACGTGATTTCCAATGCACTGGCTGTTCGAGACAAGAAAAAATAAAAATACTCTCGAATAGCGTGCTAAAGTACAGATTGACTTGATTCAATTGTTTCAGTTTATAAAAGGTCAAGAAAACATACACAAAAAAAATTACAAAAAAATTCAAACGCTATTTTTGAGTCGAGATTTTTTTTAATGAAAGACAGGAGGTAAGAATTCTTTCAACCACCTTACAAAGTCTATTATAGCAAATATTCAATATAACACCTTTTAACTATGAAGTAGATATCAACATCTGTCAGTTATGGTCACAATATTTTGTTTAAAAAATAAACAAAGAAATACCTATTGTTCACCGTTGCCATGACGACAGTTCCCTCCCAAAATAAAAGATTTAATTTCGCTACTCGGCCATCAAATCAAGTTAAAATAAAGTGGCGAAAGCTTAATCCACGCCTCTCGTTTTGGTTCTCCGAAAGCAATAAACACGATTGTAAAATTTGGCGAACGTTTTTAGTTCTTCGTTAATTGTCTTTGTGGAATTGCGAATTGCTTACTTCTGAAATCAACTCTCTGGGACAATTTCTTAAATGTAATAAAAATTTAATGTCAAAATAAAAGCCTTGGAAATTTCCACTTTTTTTACCTAGTATCTGTGACACTTACAAGTACTTAAATAAATTCACCAAAAGATGTCGCTAGTGTAAGTCATATCACACTATCATGTTATCAATATCATACTGTTTAGTACATGCAGAGTTCAAAAACGTTACTTGCTAAGGTGTGTGTAAAATGTGAAAGAAGTAAGATAAGCTCAGCAACTGTTGCCAAGAACACGTTTGTGAGTAGTTCATAAATTAAATCAGCATCCTTATCTCGCGCACGTCGCGACCCCGCTGACTGTTGGTCGATCGCCAATCTTAACTTAATTTTTACAAACTGTTTTGTATTCCCGATTTAAAATTGAAGTTTTATTTTATTTTTTAGTAATCGGACGCCTTAAGTGAACTTAGTGATGTGTCAATATTGTTTTGAAATAACCATTGCCAGTTATGTTTTCTTTTTAATTTAAATTAGAAACTCATGTGATTATTTCAAAGCTTTGATTTTATTTCTGTTATATTTTATTTAAAAATTGTGATACAAAAAAAAACGAATAACGCTAACACGGGGCTAATCCGTTACTTAATTAGTTTCTTATTCTACTTGTTATTTATATCTCGTAAATTCCTAAATAACAAGCACAGTTGAGTCTTAGAAAATAAATAATTCGCTTCAAGTCTGTTTAGCTCTTGGGAAATTAACGAGCGTTGCGGCTTCAATTGATCTCCTTAGTTTATTCGTTAATTAAAATGAAAAATGGATCAAATCAATTTTCGAAACGACTTTAAATAATTTGAAGTAACGAGATATAAGTATAATTTATATCAAGTAATCACATAAAATACTATGTACTAGTTATTTACGGAAATTAAAATTTAAACTATAAAGTACACTTGTGTATTGGTATTTAAAATCTCATACAAAGGACAGGTTTATTTTTATTAAAGTCAATTTCCCACCGCACGTTGGTATTAAGCTTAAAGCAGAAAACGCTACGCCGCATATTAGCGGAACAGCGAAATGCACCAGCTCGTTTCGCACAATAAAAGTGGCGGTTGCTAAAAATTAAACTTTTTAATTTTCTCTCCTTTAGTCGAGCGCTGGGTTAATATTTTGTAAGGTCGCGCCAGATTTACGTTCACTAATATCACAAATTGTAGTAAATAGCATTCACCCTCGACTTCTTCAGTATCAAAATTAGTATACTATACGCTATTTCTAACTAATCTATGACAAATTTTACCGAGATCCATTCAGCTGTTCTGGAGTGAAATGATAACAAACATTCATAAATCCAAAGTTTCGCATTTATTATATTAGTGAGATATTCAAATATAATTCAACCTTCATATAAGGTTAAAATGCTCAGCAAACCAGTTCATTGTGCGCAGGTGAAGAGCTTTTAAAAACTGAAAGGAATAAAGGGGCTTTAGTGACTGTAAGTAAACTGCTTACTTGACTTTACACGATACAAAGAAATCTAATTGATTGTATTAGTCTAAGAAAAAAATATTTTCTTTTCTTCTATGATTTTCAGACAAAGAAAAACCTAGATTATTACATAAAACATGTTAGTTACATTTGTATATAGGTATTAACACTTGGAGCAAAAACTTTGCGCTGTATTTTGAATATGTAGATTAAAAGAAAGAAAGAAACAGATTTATTGACACATAAATATACAGAAAAATATAAAAAGAAAACAAATAACAAACAAAATAAAACAAATGTGTGGCAATTGGGTGAAATAATTTATTTTTAATAAAATCATGATTAAAAATTTGTACTTTACTTTCGAACGAGGGTTGACCGTTATATTTGTAAAATTGCTCAGTGGGTACATTACCTTTAATATTAAACTAACTTTTATGCTGACCATAAAACTGTGGTATTTACAAGTGATGTCATTAACAAGGTAAAAAAGTAACAAATTGCGAACACGTAATTTATCAAATTTTTCTCCAATTGACAGATGTGCGACTTTTAGAAGAGCTAATGGATCGATGTCCGAATTTCGAAAGGACTTTGCTTGAAAAATCGGCGAGATTACGTTTCCAAATTAAAAGACAATAGAATTTCAATTATTCGATAATTTATATACGAAACAAAATATTCTTTGGGAAAAATAGCAAACAGTTTCTCTTTTATAAAAACAGATGTATTATTAAAATTATAGAAATAGCCTACTCAAATATCTATTCAAATTTTCTAAGTTTTATGATTGCCAACACAGCTAATCTGGATTATCTTTGCAAACTCCCAGTAACACTAACGAAGGTCTGACAGACACTGGGATCTTGAACAAGGAACATTCGAGACTCAGATATTCAAAGTTCTAGTTCTTCTGTCACCGTGGGTTTTCACTGAATTCTGTAAGAACACACTATCGTTATTGTAATTCATGTATAAACATCAGATATACAAATATTTTGTTCAAGTATTTCGGCTGTGGAAACCGACGGTACATTCCGATAGCAGCGTTTGTCTGTATACAGCGACGTGTGGTTTCTAAGTAGCATTGATGTTTCAAATTACTGAGATTGAGATAAAATTAGACGGAGAGTATAATAAAGTATCAAGTTAATTAATTAAAATGTACATAATTAATTCAGGAGACATGTTTGTTATTTATGAAGCGTGGATTATCAGGCGTAATACTTTATACTTTGACTTATGAAAAGCCTTTTGCTGTCAATGAATTGGGCTATAGGATTCTACTAATGTAATTAATCATTTTACTGTCACCGTGACAAAAACTCCTACGAACAAACTTATCTGGGTTAAAATTATATTTACGTTTATTTGTTTGTTAATTGATAATATACATCGTCAATTTTGAATTGTTTTTTTTTTTTAACTTAGACATTTTTAAAGAAGAAACACAGCGGGATATTATCACTTTTTTTTAATAAAATCTTAGTACAATTTCGTTAACTTACTTACATTTGTTTTAACCATTCCAGGTAAGCCTGAAAAAACTTGCGTTAGCATATGGTTCACAACAATAATCAAATGGTTTGATTTGAACCCACGACAGCGCGGTTTATCTAGTGTGTTAGTCCGTACCCTCAACAATTAGTCTATTGGCGCTTCATAACTGGCAGTACGTCGACGGTTTATGTGACTTCTATTACAACATAATAACAATGTGACATAAAACGTTGATTTCACGCGAAGTTCATTTATTTAACACGCTGTGGATATTACAAAATGATTTTTAATTTATAGTGCGATTAAATTTAACGGCTTAATATTATGTTTACAACACATTCGAGTATATTTTTGAAGTGGTAATCAACGAATTTACCTAACAATAACTCGCGAACTCATTAATATTAAATGTATTAAATAAATCATTTTTGTAACTTTTTAGTAAGTTTGTTTAATTTAATTCCGGCGAGCGAAATGATTAATTATAATTTAACAATAACAAACAGATCGGGGAAATTATTTTATAAATAATGTTCTACAGTTCTTCAAAGTCAGAAAAAAAAAAGATTAAAACTATAGTTTGACAAGATACAGAAGGACGTATGTACACGTTGTGTACAAATAAGATAATGGAATTCGGAGTTTCGTAAATTAGGGTTCGCCGCAACATTTTTTTCATCATCCCGTAAAAAGGCAAGTGGATAAAATATTGCTCTGAATTTTTTATCGTAACTTACAAATTACGTGGCAGAGTAATGAAACACGCAGACGTAGGTAGGTGGCCAATATGACTCTGCCGCTTTTATATTATATTAAACATTCATATTTATACCGTTTTTTTTTTAAGTTACCCAATTTGAAAAATTGAAAATATTCCTAAATAAAAGAACACCATTTTTTTTATATTACAAGCTTGAAAATGGCAATTCAATTTATTGTTTAGTTTATAATTCATGAATAACTAGTTACAGCCCGCGACTCTGTCCGCGCGGTCTTAAAGAAAGAAAATAATCAGTAGCCTATGCTTATTTGCAGGCTGTAAACTCTGTCTATTACAAATTCTACCCAGATCCATGTAATAAAATCTTCACGCTAGTAATCAATTTTATTGTACATTTTTAAAACAAGTGAGAACAATTACACAGAGTAATAAAGTCAGAGTAAACAGTGTTACCGCCGGCATGGTTGTGTAGCAGAAATACAATCGTTTATCTCTTCGAGCATCCTAGATATCCTAGCTCCTGATTTACTCTGCAATTCCTAGATCGCAGCACGTGCTTATTGTTGCAAAGAGCACATTCTGGAGTTCAAATAGATTTACTTTTATAAACAGAAATTCGTTTATTTATCTTTTTCAAGCAAAACTAATCATACATTGGCTTTTTAAATTAAATCAGTTATTAAATATATAATCTATGATAGAAAAGTAAATACTCTTCTTTAATAATCTTCAGATGATTGGTTTGCGGCGTATCTAAGTGTGAGTTAATGTATAAACAAAGGAAATGTATTGATTCAGACCCTTCCACGTATTGTTATTGGTATACAGTTAGATAATGTTTGTTTAGGATTCCGGAACACTGTGTAACTTCTGTATGGGTTAGTTAAACTAAACGATTGTCGTATTCCCATAAAAGTTCAAGTCGTTTGTGACTAGTGGAGATATTAGAAACTATCTTAATTTTTATTTAAAATTCTGTACTTTTCAATACGGGACCTACCAAGCCGAATTAAATTAAAACTATTTAGAAACTTACGTTCTATTTCAGACTATGTCCTACATTTATACTAAGTTTTTTATTATTTTTTAAATATAAGTACGTTTTTGTTAATTTACTAATATTTCTCTTAACCTTTCCTGGTAAACTTGAAGAAGCTTGTGTTAGGATATGGTTTTCAACAATAGTCGGACTGCGGGGTTCAAACCCACGACCGCTAGTCCGTATCTATAACCATTAGGCTATTGGAGCTTTCTAAATCCATCCATTATAATAATGTCTATATTGAGAAACTTGTTTTTGTAAGTAATGTCATGATAGTACAATGTTCATATCGTTTTCATCTGTAGCACATATCCGAAACATATATGGCAAGAAATATTGTTATGGTGGCTTTCGAAAGATGAATGATTTTCAGTAGTTGAAACCGAGGACCGACACAAGCTTATATCTAAACAATATATTAAATACGGTGGGAGCGGTTAACAGAGCAGCTATGATCAAAGGAATTCCGACAAAACAGAAGCGAAACGTAATACCTAAACGATGCAACATGTTGCCTAATTACAGCGATTCGTTAGCGAGGGAAACCGATTTAACGCGAAACTCGTATCCGTTCGTTACAACTGGCAACTGAAGTGCAATAGATTTCTCACTGTCATTACGTATCAAGAAATTAGTGGCTTACTTACTATCATTTACAGTAGAGGAAGTTAATTTCCTACCCTTTGCTGAAATTTCATTTAATACACAAATCAGATCGAAATTTCATTATAGCAACATACAAATTTCTTCGTATGTTTAGTCACTGTTACTATTTACTACATGTACTTCGACTCTATGTAGGAATTTTATCCTTTATGTTAACATAAGTATCTCTAACATTATTAACAATAAAAAAAAAAATATTTCCATCCACGTAATAACGATATGAAAAGAAAATGCATATGCATGACTTGTTACAAAAGCCTCGACATTCAATGGACCACGAAATAATAGGACCTTGTTGAACTATTGTTGGAAACATAGCTCTGTATCGAACCATTGTGTCGGGTATCATATTTACAATATATTGTAATAAAATTGTATCGCAGTATTTTAATTACATACAACAAGGTTTTTTTTTCTATTTCATTCGCATCGCATGAGCACTCCAATAACCAAAGTAGTCGGGCGTAGATTTTACGACAATTCCATTGTGAACTCTGTTCAATTGCAATTTAATATAGAAAATGCTTTGAAATAAAAAAAAAATCTATGCCAGATGCATTCTAAACTAATTTCATAAATAAATTGCTAAGCTGGACATATTATTAATATACGTTGATATATTTTTGGAGCGCTTTTGTTTTTATGTACCTACTCTTTTTTAATAAGATTGGTATCATAAACTATGCCATTTGGTTAGTTGCATTTACACAAAGAGAATGAGACAAAATAATTTTGCATTAATATTTTGGTATTGAATATCAACGTGACCGTATTATCAAAGTGGTGGTCAGTCGATACAGAAATGTTTGTTCAAATACCAGTGTCATTCGGAATTGCAAAGTGTTAAGTCGCTAAGGAAATTCACTTGACTTCAATTACAGTCCTATATGTACATAGTGGGCCAGAGTGCGCTCACAGCACGCTGCCAGCTCGATCTGTCCTGGGCTCTACGCTTGGTCTCGGGCTACATCAAACCGATCGTCTCAAGTTGGCCGCCATAGAAATTACAACTTAAACATTAGGTAGAACTTAAAACATAATTTTATAAGATAAAATATGACTCTTTAATGAAACAATTGCGACCGGGCTGGTGTTTAAAGTTAAAACTTCAAGAACTCGTTAACCCTTATCGCGTTATCGAAGCTTTTGTAAGAGAAATTGCGTCGAAACGCAGGATTTGTCACCGCGACGGCCTTGTTACGTTTTAATTAAATTTGAGTTACGATTGCGCTTAACAATTAAAGCAAAACATAAATAAAATACATATATACTAATAAGCTTAGTGTAGTAAAATATGCAAACAACACTGTCCAAAATATTGCAGTCGTAACAACATGACTTCGACTGAAACAAATGATCGTAGATCCAGTAGATAATAGAGCTAGAAGATTCTGGTATATTTAGGTTATTTTATTCGACATAGCCCTGTAACCTAGGCCATTTTTAAAAAGAAAATAACGAGTAAACTTCTTTAAAAATTTGAAGTTTTAAATGCAACCAAAATATCATGTAATTACATCATTATCCAAGCAATTGTATGTAAAATGTTCAAAACTTCGCTTCGTGTCTGTAAATTTTTTTTTTTTTTTTTGTGACAGGATTGCCACTGTTTGCCTTTAAGAGGCATTTACAGTTTCACCCGGCTTGAGGTGGCCGGGCGCCGGGGGCGCCTAGCCTA
>JAODUI010000023.1:646779-660389 GCA_027563995.1 Papilio gigon | reverse complement strand
ACATCCAAGTTGGTATCTTGTTGTAAACTCGACCTCCGCTTACCCTTATCAAATCACCTTAGTTCTTGTCACAGGCCACTTATCGATGCTGAAACTTTGTAGTGTTTTTGTTACATAGTGACTTATTTCGTAGTTTTGTAGGATTTTTATTAAATTAATACAATCACAGACTCAAGATTTTTTTTTAAATAACGAGATGTAGCAGTCGATTGGCTCATGTTATAATTTTAGAAAGAGAGTAGTGTTTTTTTAAAATGAATTTACTTTAAGAATGTAGTAGCTAAGTCACCTAACACGCACTGGGCCAGCGTGGTTGACTATGGCCTATTCAACCCAAATAATAGGGTAGGCTCTGACCCCCTCGGTGGGGACGTATAATGAGCTGATGATGATGATGACGAAGTTAAAATATCTACGTTGCCTATTCTGATTTGAGTAGAGACGCTATTGTTGCTTTCCGAGTGGTAATGTTTCGTCTCCAATTTTGAAACTGTCTTCTCATAATAATGGTTGACTTAAAGTTCCGTTATCATGTAAAAGTCTTTTAGTTACGTCGGCGGTATTGTCCGCTTACAACTTAATAACTAACTTTGATCATTTTAAAGTTAGCGAACAAGGACATAGTTTGATACTTAACTCGCACTTTGTAACATACAACTTTATACAAGATGTCCGGGAAACACGAGTTCCGCGGACTACCATAGATTCTTTGGTTGAAAATATGACGATTTAAGTAAACTTAGCTATTCAGCTCTATCTCTAATAAAAGTTAAATTGTTTTATGACGTGACGAAACAACGAAAGACGTGAAAAAAGTGATTCGTGAAAGAGTAATGTCAATTATACTACGTACAATTTAATTTACATACAATTAAATCAATCATCATATTTATAAATGTATGGGTTTACAATTATTGCACACGAAGGATCCTCTACTTATTTTGTATAAATTAACCTGAGGCGGTTACTAAACGTTATTGGTCCTTCGAGCCATATATTGTGTTGTTTATAAATTTATGCTTTGACTCAATAGAATGTTTAGTTAAAACAAATGAGAGATAATATTGTAACTTATAACTATTAAGACTTGATGAAAATATCCGTTAATTTCCGTAGCGGGATGAGCTGCGGACGTGAGCGGGTCGCTGCACGTATAAATCCTAGTTCCAAAGCTCATTCTATTACGGCCGAGCTAAACACGGTCGCGCGCACCGCGCGGGTTTCTAATGGGACATGAAATTAGTATGTTAAACAGTAATTTCACATCTTGTGAATGAAAGACATATTCACATTACGCGATAAATTAGTTTGTACTTCCACTGCCGTGACACTTATATGGGAACATATTAATGTTTCTTTCATTCCCTTCGATAGACTGGAGACTACGATATGCAACAACAACCTTATATATAAACTTTCACTTTGAACTTTAAGAAATGATTTTTTATAAATTATTTCTTGGTAGTCCCTTGCGTGAAAACAAAAACTGTATCCGAAATTACAAATTCTCTGGGCATAAATATTCAAACAGCGTTACTCTTTCATACTTATATATAGATTTCAGATGTCGAAGTAACTTATATTAAAACTGGAGCTCAATTGAGTTGAATTATCCGATATTACGTCACAGAAGGGAACGGTCGACGCCGCGTAATTGGATATCAGCATTAACTACGTTGCGAGAAAGCAGAAAAATCAGTGAGCATTGAATGGAAATTCACAATTTTGAAATGAATATAAGTTACTGACTAAAATTTAGTTGGTTTACACTTCGTCAATGTTTTATTCATGCGTTTAAATATTTTACTTTAATATTTACAATGTTAATATTTAACACGTATGCACGTGAAACCCCTGTCATTTAAAACTTTAAACGGGAAATGTATCATGTGGAACTTTAAATTGCACTCATTTTTTTCGGAACACAGGTGTTGGGTTTTTTGGACGGTTTAAAACTTGTTACATTTATAGCAATGTACGTTGTATGTTCATATACATTCAGGCTCTTTCGATGTATTCAACTGATACATAGAGTATGTAAACAAGTATATAGGTAACAAACTCTAGTCTAGAAGTAGAAGGAATCAGATGGCAGTAGGATCATATACGGGTGTTGTTTTCAGACATGTAGCAACAATTAAGTGAGCGTCGCTTCCCACTTACATTCACGGGTAAGGGCGAAGCGCCGAGTGCAGTCGTGTTTTAATTAATGTCAAGGGTAGTTTCGTTATAAAACTCAAGCAGGCCTCTCGTCACCAAGTCGATGACTGAAATTTAATTGGAACATTTACATCGATTTTTAGAGAAAATTATATCAGTGTCTCGACTCTTCATTATCATTATTGTTGACAATGTTTTCGTTGTATAAATTTAGCAATCCTTTTTTTTTGGATAAAGTAAACTAATTTCTCAACGCAAACAATTGTTATTTCAGGACATCGTGAAAAATTCGAATGGTTACATTTAAAATAATGACATTTAATTGTAAAATAAATATAAAGCATATATTAATGTAAAATTTACTTTATCATGTACAATTTACGAAGGAAAAGTACCCTCTAAGGAACCGTAACCAAATCTACGTTCGTAGCGCGCGTAGATTCAATTGCGTAGCGATGTCGTGCGACCGGTAAGTGAATTGGTATGCGTAGCCGATATCAAATGGAGGAATCATGTATTTCCTCAAATTTTTACTATATGGTGACATCGATAAAAGGAATATAATGTCACTACTTTTTATTCAGTTCCTTTTTAATGCCTTTAGTATGTTTTACATGAAAATATTACAACTTATGAAAAATTTTCATCAATGTGTATTATTTCTTAAAAAAATTTAATTGTGATAGAAGTACTTCTAATCATTAATAATTAAGAAACATCTATATATGTATTATCTAAGAAAATATATAAAGTGTAGCGATACAAGGAGGTGGATAAACTTAAATGCAAACAGACGAGGGATGTTGCGGCTTCATTTAAACAACCTCGCAGTTGACTGGGCACGGCATGCGGTGCAATCTGCGCACAACTGCAAATTCAAAGCACAACGTTTCAATTTGTTATTAAGCATTCTAGACCCGGAGCTACGTAAGTCTACATCTTCAACAGGAACATTATTAAATAACTTGTATTAATATGTGAAGAGAAATTTTGAATCCCTTTTTAAAGAAACTGAGTGAATGGATGAACGTGCAATTTGGCACTGTTAATGTAAGGAAATACATAAAGATGTTTTTTATATATAATATTTTATATACGTAGTTAATATTTAAACCATTCTGTGGTTCACGGTGCATCGATGGCCGATAAAGTCCGGTTGTGACGTCCACCTTGCCCTCTTCCTGTGCCTTAAATTATTAAATCTTTCTTGGGACATTTCACTATACTAATTATAATAACGGCTTCGCTCACGTGTAAAACGGTGTAGGTACAGGTAGATAGGTGTATTTACGATTTTCCAAAGTAAAAATAAATCACATACTTTTTAATTAAAAAAATACAGTAAAGCTTAATGTATAAACTGGTGTAACAATTTAAGCCGAGTAGATCGAAGCGAGCTAAAACAATTTAATGGAGCCTTAATGCCGCGGTCGTTGGCACAGATTACATTTAGCCACGGCGAAGCTTGCTCTGGCTGCAAACCATATAATTTATCACCTCTATTCATTACTAACAAGTCGGATTTATACACTTCAATGTCTTTTAACAATCAGCGCAATAAAACAATCGTTACATTGTTAATTAGAAATTTGACGGTGACAAATACCATTTACTTTGTAGTTTTTGTAAAATATCAGGAGATTTTTGTTAATTTACTAATATTTCTTTTACCACTCCCTCTAGACTTGTGCTAGGACATGGCGACGACAATAGACGACTGGCGGGATTCGAACTCTCGACTGCGTGATCGGAAATGCGTAGCCTTAACAATTAGGCTATGGCTCTTCTATATTATTTGTTATGTATATTTATTAAAAATGTAATTAAAAAATCTGATCGTTTTAAATATAGATTGTCACTAACAATTTATGATCACATGAAATAAACTTTTTTCTTATAAAAACTAAAGGAACGCATTCAAGTATGTAATATACTGCGTGCTTCAATTGTCGAAACACTTTTACACGTCGGTTTTAAGTGGGTCTATAAACCATATTGATAGTAATCATATTTTTGTACAGTCACGTTTTCTAGTAGTGTTTGAGGGCGATATTTGAAGTTTTTTCTCAAGGTAATTTTTCATAAATAAAATATTGTGAATATGTTTAATTACTTAAATCTAAGGGGTATAATATTGCCTATTAAACACCGTTCATTTTATTAGCTAACATACTTAGTTTCGAAGATTTTTAAAAACTCATTGCATTCATTGCTCATGACTATATATTAAAATTATTAAATACACCAAAACACAGTAACTGTAAACAATTTTGCCAATTACGACTGCCATAAATCTTGTTAAATACGTTTTGACCCCGATGCAAGTCTGGCTCACAAACTTTGTAGTTAATTTTGCTGACTACAACAATACAGATGCAGTTTAATTTAACTGCCACTCGAACATTGTTGGAACTGTATTCGTTATTTTTTTATTTAATAGTCGACTAAAAATGTTATTACTATCGTTTAGTTCTGGGAACCATGTTTGGAATGTCAACATTGACAAAAAAAAAACCTTTTATACACTGTTACTAACCAACTACTATTTTGACTAAAAATCTATTTAAGAAGCTATCAAAGTTAGAGTTAAAGTAGAGTTACATAAGTATTAATTTTCCTGTAATTCACTGTTTAATCGGTTCTCAAACACTATCTGACTATTCGGTTAAAATGTTATGTGACTTCCACGTTCCCCTTAGCGATCATTTAACGATTCAGATAGCTAGAATTAACGCCCAAGTCTGTTTGTTGTGTTAATAATCGAGGTTTTATTCGGCCCTCGTGTACCAAAACACACAAGTTAACAACTGTTAAAATATATAGCTATTAAGTTAATAAAAAAGTTTTTAGAGGTGTTATCCCATTGTTTGAGTTATTTATTTATACATGAGGGCACTGCAAAAGGATAGCATTAAAGGCAAAATAAATTTTGGCTGTACTCTCTGTGGTTACAGAAACAATACGATTTATTACAGACCATTATGCTAATAGTCTGTAAAATTAATTAAAACATCACATCTGATTGTGTTCTGATTTAAATACTAATAAATTTGGAATGTCACTACAATATTTAATGTTTGAAATTTATCTCTATTACAATGCACCCGCGTGAATAAAAAAAATTGACAAGTAAAGTCGTTTACGGCAACATTGAAAACATATTTTGCATGTTGTAAGCAATAGCGATTCTAGAGGGCGCTGTTGGTGATAATATCTGGTGTTATCAATGTAGAGGTCGCTAGTTACTTGAAGTTTATGTATTCAAAATGATTGTTTAACATAAGAATGAAATGTATATTGTAATATTAATTTTGGTTAGTGTAACATTTTGCCAATACAATCAAATGTTCCCGATGTGTTCTCATGTCTCTCACGGACGTACCTTAATTAAATACGTCAGGGTACACAACGTTTATTTGGTCCAGTTCAATTAGTTTCATTCGCAATCGCTTCGCCGAAGAGTTTTATAGCTCGTCCTGTTTGTGTGCGTCGAACCGAAATAAAACCAGCTTTACTCAATAAAAGGTCCCTGTCAATCGCTTACCTGCTTTGTCATAAAATACTAATTGATTCCAGTAAAAAACTTATTTCGAAATAAACATTCAGTTTATTAAAGTCTCGTTATTAATATTTCATAAAAAAAACACTTTTAAAATTACTACGTGCAATCCATAAAATTATGAAAATATGGAAACCTATTTTTTGCCATCTCTCCGTAGTTACATCTTGGTATAAAGTGAAACATACTGATTATGTACTTAATATGAGCTTATAACATTTGCATTATGCAAAACATTTTGCACAAAGTAAAAGACTTTTAGCAACGTAATGTAAAGCCTTCTTAACATACATAAATTCATAAGTTTCTTTCAGGCAGCCGCGAAAACTTAGAGACTACTTATTACTATCTTTAGTCTTGCAACTTTGATGTTTGCAACTAACTTAAGCACTCTCTAGGTCGTTGCCATAGAGGCCATGTTATACGTCCAATATTTTTCATAAAGTGAACAAATTTCAACGCCGTTTTATTTATCTGAAGACACAAATACTAACAAATAAATAAACTTTTTATAACTAGGTGACGCTATTTTCACGTATTTTAGCTATTTTTTAAATAGTTTAAGCATAGACATTTACCTAAGAATAACAAATTATAACAGTACCAACATTTTTATGTCTTAGAAGTTATCGTTACGGGTGTTTGTGTTTACAATGAGATCTGATACTCACTTCAATTTATAGGAGCTTTCATTACGGAGATAAACAGATATCAAGCATGAATTGTAAAAAAGTTGGTGAAAATACTAAACTACAAGAAACACCAGTTTTGTACGATTTCTCTAGAGAACGCTCGTTTGTATTGAAGAGAGAATATTCGCCGAAAAACACACGTAAATTATTCAAGTTGATTTTACAAGAGCTTATAACATTAGGTACCTGTTTGTTTCAGTTAGATCGGATGTATCGGATACAAATACTTTAGTTACTACTACTACTACTACTAAATAGTCTTACTAATGTTATGAATTGCAAAAACGGACTAGAATCAAAATATGTATGTTCAAATTCAATGGAATTAAGAAATTATAACAAACATTCACCTTTATAGAGGTGTGACAATAGACTCATTAACCACAGACATATCTATGACATTAATTTCACCATTATAACTTTACAAAGTTTTTGAAGCCGCAATAGCCTAATGGCTATGGGTATGGACTACCGATCTTGCGGTCGTAGGTTTGAATTCCATTCGACTATTGTCGTGAACCATATCCTAGTACAAGCTCTTTCAAGCGTACCAGGAATGGTTGCAGTATATATTAGTAAATTAACAAAAGTCTACTAACATTTTAATCAAAAAAAAAGTAAAACAATAGAAAACAAATAACATTGCCGGCCAATGAAATCTGTATACAATTTTTCATTTCCACTTGGCTTATTGGTAATTGATTGTCATATTCTGGAAGTCCATGCTGTATCGAGTATCGGTTTTATACAATAATTAGTCTTCGCCTGAGATTGCGTTCCACCATCGATCAAATATTAATGAACGCGTCAGATACACGGTATGTAATTCTTACACCAATTTTAATACTTTTTAGCACAATTATACCTCTGGTTTGTTAGTTTATTTTTTGTTAATATATCACAGACAGGTAGCAGCTAAACAAATCTTTAAGTAAGTATTATGTTGTTTCAATATAGTTTTAATGGCAAAACCATTATCTGTAAAATGTAATTCGTGTATTGTTAAAAAGGTCTTAAGAAAATTGCATGTATTATCTTTAGTTTATTTATTCAGTTGTTATTTTTACTCTTGAGCTTTCTCCTTCCATAACTTAACACATTCGCTGCGGCATCAATTTTTGCGTACTTTCCGTCCCTGCGGTACGAGATGTCATCGACCAGCTCCGTAACTAGACGTTAGAGCGACACACGGTCCATTAGACCCCACCTCCTATAACAAAGTTATGCCCTTCACATCATAGAGAAGTAAACGTTTTTCCTTACCGCATCACAGAAAATTGCATTAGGGATGATTTAGACCTCGTTTCGCAGCGAACGTGTTAATGTAGCTTTAGGACGTGGGTTATAGGAATCTACATAATTTTCAAGTACAAACATCTACAAAATTATGTTATAATTTCCTTGAAACCGGGCCCACTTAACTATGAAAGGGGTCCCTTAAGCTTGCCTCTATCCTAGCAATTGTTGTCTTAAGCCATTGTGATATTCAAGAAAGATATTAACAATTTCACTTGTACTAATTTCACACAAAATTAGAAATGTCATAAATTAATTGGTACTGTCGAAGTCGTTAATTTATTAGTAATCGTTAAAATACTCTGAGTGTGACAGGAAGTTTACATAATTGATGTTAAACAGAACGTAAACGTATAAAATTGTAATATAAAAGTAAATAACAAAATTGAGGCGTCGGAAATGAAGGTGAAGGCATAAATTCTGCGCCAAGGAATTAAATGAGATAGATGTTTACATTTCCCCAGCTCGACAGTGCCCCTTTTTGTTATTAAAAAAAATAGCTTGCTGACTGATGTATAGAATAACTGGATGTTCCCATATGGCTTCATGCACACACAACAACAGTATAAGATAAAGAAAAAGCTATCATTTCCAAGTAACAAATTATCCTTTTAAAACGATCAGTGGAATTTTACTGGTTACCATAGCAACCCAGTCGCTTGCTATTGACCTGTGGTTTTATCCCTTTCTGATTGACACAACTATTAACCACAACCACACCTAGAAGATTAGACCTAAAGACTTGAAATTTTACTAATAGATTTCTGTTACTACGTAGACGACCACTAAATATCTTTTAAGCAGTAATAACGTTCCCTAGATATTGCATAACCAACCTTCAAATAAATCGCTGTTCTAACTAATGCCGATTTTTACTAAAAAGTTCAAATAAAAGTGAACCTGTTTAAAGTGAGCGTAAACATTGAGAGATATTGCAGCGTGACCAAACAATGAAAACTTCAGCAGCGCAGCGCCGAGCTTTTGTGCGATCGAAGTGCACTGAAAATACATTTCTATTTCACGACTCTCGAGCGCGCGCCGTCTTATCTTAGTTGTAGCAAATAAACAACTGAGACGCCGTATAATGTTGCTACACTTTTATATTGATTTACTTATAATTTTTACTTTTTGGTCGAAATTATTATTTTACAACAATACAACTAAACATATCAGAAGTAATTCTATATACTCAATAAAGGTTTAATATTTATCCAAGACACTATAACTTTGTATTCTCTACATGTAACGACAAATGTCGTCCTAAAGACCGAGATAATAGTTGAGGTCAGTCACGAGCCGCACGAGGAAACTAGTCGAGCAGAATGAATCTTCAGATTTATTTATTACACTGTTATAGTCCAGTGGCTTTGCGTTTGGCGTGTTCCAATTAACAGTAACTTTCGTTTTATCATATCTCGAACGGGAAACTTTGCTTAAATTAGTGGAGGTAATAATGTGGACTCGAACTAAATCACGTACCGATGTAGTAGCGACTAATTTAAAAACAAATGACAATAATAACGATGACGACAAAGGCAGTGACAATGGTGGCGAGAACAGTGACGCTAGTAACGATGGTGACAATGACTGGCGAATTAGACGATGGTGACAATGGGGGTGACGATGATGACAATGTCGGTGTAGCGAAGAAAGAAAAAACACATATTAACAAACATCAATAAATAACATACAACAAATCATGATTATTACTTGAATAATATTGTTTAGAAGAGGGATAAATGGAATAGGTGACGTAAACAACGCGGTATAGTTACGGCTGTTGTGTTGACTTGGGATTGTTGTGGAATGCAGCAAGTCAGGCCAAATGTTGTACCGAATAGTATTAAAAGGAATTTCCCTGTAGGTTGAATAATGGCGTGACCTGGCACACCGGTACGTACGACTTGCTATACGAAATATTAATGTTCAAAGTTAGTGTAAACTGTTCATTGTTCATTCTATTTTAGACTACTTTAAATTGAAATAATTAAGAATTAAGAAAGCAGTTTGATTTATTTCTGTACACACCAAACTAATTACAAATAAATAATGCACTCGAGTAGTAATGTGTCCATACAATAGAATCATTAATTTTGTGTTCATTCATACACAAGCAATTCTCTAATGATGTCTCTAATACCTTTATTTTTTGTTATACCTTCATAGTTTCCGCTCGATTTTCATTTTGTAACATTTCAATTTCTTGATCGAAGAATCCGTTTGCCAATTTTTCCAGTAAACAAATGAATCTTCAGGGTAAACAGCGGATTTGCTTCGAGTCACGCAATATCTAAGGGACCGTCGACTGGCTTTTGTTTTAATTAGAAATACGAATTGGAAGTCAAGTCGAGTAGGTTTCTTGAATAGCCCATCATCACATCATAGTGTGAACGATCATAAGTTATAAAAGCAAGTATGATAAATGTATTAATAATTATTATTAACTTTCCAATGGTATATTATAATACAGATGGACTGTAATAGATTAATTTCGATTAGTACGCGCGTGCATTAATTGATATAGTAAGATAGTGTTCCGCGCGATTGACGATAATCGGGCCATTCACTATTAATTTGCAATATTACACTGTAACGGTTTAAAGAGAATTAATATGTCCAACCTGACTACAATAACACGATACTTGAATAGATTGATATCCAAGATTAATACACTATTATCATTTTACTAGCTTTTGCCGCGAATTCATCGGAGTGAAATTGAAACATAGCCAGCTATTCCAGGTAAAAATCTATTTAGCAAATGTTTACCAGATCCGTTTAGCCGTTTCAGACCTGCATGCAAACGATTTCCGACGTAACTGATAATAAATAAATACAATCAATAATAAACTCTCTAAACAACTATCATTTACACAATAACTAAATTAAATTTGTACGAAAACTCTCTCTGGCATGTACTAGTATCTCTCTAGAGAACTATTGCCCGAACTTTCAATGAAAACATGTTATCCGACTAATTTAACATTTATAAAGGTTAAGGTAGTTGGTGTTATTGCCGATCGGACCGGGCACTCGGGAAGACCTTTTCATAATTATATTTGGTTAACTTATTCAAGTATTACTGTCAATTTGTATTAAAACTATAAGTTTAAAAATAAGATCTTACTAATATTATAGAGCTAATGTTTATATGTATGGATGGATGTATGTTATTAAGCTAAACTTATATCGCTATAATTTTGCATACGTAACATGTCTGTATTATCAATTGAGACACAAATAAGCTAGAATAAATTCACAAAAAGACAACGTCATTTAGTGAAACATGTAATTATACTTTCTTATTTGCATTGAACTCTACCGTACGTTCCAAAATTAAATAACTTATTTAACACTAGCTTATCTGACACTTCTAGATCTCATTACGTCTGTCTTAATTTGCAAATGGTCTTGTGGTTTAATTCTGTTTTCACTAGATTTATTTATTAAAGACTGTTGTACATGTTTTTAATTATTTATAATAAAAAAACCATTAGTAGATTTTTATTAATTTACTAATATTTCTTGTGACCATTCGTGGTAAGCTTGTGTTAGGATATGGTTCACGACAATAGTCAAATGATGGGATTCGAACTCATGACCGCTAGACTGGTAGTCCGTAACCTTGACCATTAGGCTATAGGCTCTTGTAATTAAATATATTTTATTACGTTGCAACATGTAACGAAGGTAAAAACTGACGAATAGCATGCGGGTACAATGTGTAGGTGGCGACTACTTGATAACATTATTTTTTTTCCATTCTGCTACAAGAAAAAGTGATTTTTTTTTCAATAAAGTCAAAATCTTTTTAGTCTCTTGATCAAAGGGTTAAAATGTTATTTAAAGTACAATTCGGCTTTTAAAATATGAAATTGCACAAAACTTTGTTGTCAATCTTGTTGAGAATTAAACAAAATAGATGACGTCTGCTCATTGTAGTAAAATATTTTATATCAATGGACAATCGCGTAGAAAATCTTTACGAGATCGCCGAGACCGAAATATTGGTTTCATCGTAAATGTTTATGTTGTTTCCGTAACTTTATGTGCGACACGCCGCCACTCGCAGGACTTTTATGTTATGTTCAGATGCTTGTACACGTGTGTAGCTCGTGATATAAATTTTCATTTGTAAATCGTAAATTTCATTTGTTAAATGAACGCCTCCGTTGTTAATAAAACGTTAGATTGTATTGTGAGTATTAAGCTGTCTTATAGAGTTATATTTATAGCATCGCCTGCTTTTGCCCCGATACTGCGCAGAGTAAAAAAATTAAATAGCATACGTTCTTCTTCCAGACAGTACATTATATGTACCTATGTTTAATTTCATCCAGATCTAAGTACCTTTAAAGAAACATCCATCCATCACAATATAGTAAGAAATTCTATTTTTAAATCAAAATTTTTCTAGGTCACATTCATTCGTTTTCTGTCGTTTGAAATTCAAATATTTTATTTGATGCGATTAACTGAAATAAACAAATTGAAAAAAAAAGTAAAATGTGAACACAATTTCTCCGAAATTTTTCTTTAAAAATTAAAAACGTTTGAGATAAATCAGCGAAGGTTGACCCCGCCGCCGCCGGCCGCGACGCGCCGCAATAACGTAAGGTCGACGAGAATTTTATCTAATTAACAAAACTCATTTTTAAAAGCGAAAAGATTTTTTATATGACATGGGCCAAACGAGCCACGGAAACAACAAAAGAAAAACGTTTTAACAACTTTTTTAATATAAGTACATTACCAAAATCTTCCAAGTCATCAAAAATCCAAATCAATTCGAATACCAAATATATTTTTTTTTACATATACATAACTAGACATTAATTAGGTTATTACAGTCAAATTCAATGGAATTGAGAATTACATATACACATTTCAAAAGCTAACGACGTAATTTAATTTCTATGGATTTATTTTGTCATTGGTGTTCAAATTGCAGACTTGAAAAAAAAAAAGTCTGTCTTTAATTACACCTTTACAGAGGTGAACTTTGTTAGATTGATTTATATATATTAGAATTTCTCGTTTCTATTAAATTCGATTAAAGTTAAAAACAAAAGTTAAATACATTTAACGATAAACAGAACATATTCTAAGGATACCCATCAATAACACCTAAATCCAACGTGTAGTGAATAATCGATAGTGAGTTGAAACACGTGAGATCACACACATTAATTCGGATAAAGCGCTTTAAGCTAGACGGATAACATGTAAAGCGCTGCATTGGTAATGACAAGATGCGAACAAAGGTATCCCATTCATAATTACATTGAACAGTCACTCCAACAGTCGCTTAGTACAGAACTTCTATCGTAATAGTAACGCAGTAAGGTTTTTTTTATTTACCATTTATTGACTCTGGGTGGGGCAGTATGTGTAGTAAGCTAGTATTTGGACTCAGTTGATTTAAAGCGACTTCTTAAGCATTTTTGTTTCTTTAAAACGGTGTTTACTTTGGAGAGGCATCAATCAATTTACTGCTTTCTGACGTGAACGAACGCTGAGTACAGTTGACTTGAAGCTTAGCTTTCTTAAACATCGGAACGAAAGGAAACTTTTTAGTTATGTTATTCAAATATAACGCATTTGCATTATTAGACATGTTTTGAGACATTTCACTATGTATAAATTGTATAACGCATTCAATAATGTAACCTGCACAGTATGAGAAATATTCAATTGAAATATTAAAACAAACGCAACTATAAACGTACAGTCAAAGTTTTGGGTTGATGATGATTTTTTTTCACTCATAGTAATTCATAGAATAACCGGAGCCTTGTATAAGAAATGTATTTATTTAAACTAACACAACCAGTATTTGAAATTACCTGAATAATATAATGACATTGATTTTGTATTAAAGCTGTACTGCTCATCGCCGCGGG
>JAODUI010000023.1:632354-646679 GCA_027563995.1 Papilio gigon | reverse complement strand
GGCCTGTGACAAGAACTAAGGTGATTTGATAAGGGTAAGCGGAGGTCGAGTTTACAACAAGATACCAACTTGGATGTCGCGATCGAGTAGAAAGGTCTTATCTTGAAACTGTTGTTGAAATTACAAGCATTTAACCACAAGACAAATTTTAATGAAATTTATATGAAATTTAATTTGAACGATGTGTAAGTAAATACAAGAAGAAAAATTCTATCATATTAATTTTGTACCGTTTCAAATTTAAAATCACTTAAAACTAATTGGGACACTCAAGTCGCATTGACAAATGAAATCTTTAAAAGTTTTGCGAGTAACGTCAACATTATTATAAACAGGAGTAACTTCGGGACTAAAATGCAAATTGAACGTCACAGTAATGTAATTATAACAGTCAAACTAAGTAACAAAATTTCAAATATTTTAAAAGGAAAGTTAAGGACATGAAATTTGACAGCTAAAGCCTTTCAGTAATTCACAGTTTGGTGTTCCCTCGCCCGATATCATAGATAAATCTGAAAATATTAACAATATTGGATACCAGCTTTGGTATAGTAAATATTGTATTTGCGAATTATTTGAGCAACAATAGCATTGAAGCGGAGCAATTAATTATGGTCCTTTGATTAATGGTTTATTTTGACACCGAAATAGGTTTGACAGAGACCGCAAAAGGAATATCCTCTCATTACGGTTTGTTATAACAAACGTTCATACATGCATAATTACCATGTTGTAACGTATTTGTAAATATAGTAAAAGTGTTGTCCATACATATAGTAGTACGTATAGTATATCCATATCGCATTGGGAGCACAAAAGTGTGTCGAAAATCAGACCTCCGAATGTCATTTGATGGATAAATTTCCTCAGTGTTGTCATTCACAATACGATTCAAATATGGCATCGAAACTCAACTCTCCTTTAATCGTCAAACTTGTAAGATATATTCCCTTTATATGTTACATATCTATGTCATTCTCATATTGAAATGAAAATAATGTTTACCACGATTTATACGCATTGTAAAATTATGAATTTCAATTAACTATTTTGTTTGTCTAATTAAAAAGAAGTTACGTCTTGTTCCGTAAATTGTTTGGGTTAGGTAATGGTGTAAAATAAAAAAGGTAACCTTAAAAGTTTTATAAGGTGTCGGAGCCGCGGGCGGGCCCGGTTTATTTTCTTAATCTCAACGTTATGGCTAAATTAAAACCTTCCACGGTGTTTGTTTTATCTTACGACATTTTTGCTGTATTTCCGACTAACTCTAATCTGCGACTTTGTCAGCTTCATGACTACAACTAAGCTTATTTTATTCTTAAAAAGTTATCATTTTAATTTCACTTTTTTGTAATCAGCACATAATTTGAATTTACACATTCCATATTGACTACTATTAAGTTGTTGTTTGAGTATTAATGTGATTATAATTTAATTAAACAATTTTATGAAACAAAACCCTAAAAAATACATTCAATTTAACCACATCGTATGTTCTTATAAAAAAAAACATTTAGACAGACACGGGGTTTTGCTGTACTAACAAAGCGTGATGAAACACGTAGACTAATAAAAGGCGGGAAAGCGCTGGGCAGATTGCGTACGTAAGAACGTCAGAAACTTTGTAATATTAAAAAGCTATCTCCAAGTTTTTTCTACTGAGGTGTGGCCGCGGGCGCTTCGGGCCCAGCCGCCACGAGGTCGATGTTCTCACCCTTTTATACTAAAGCATTTTTAATTAGAAACAACAGTTGACATTTTATTACGGAACAAAAATGTAAAATGAATCTTCAAAAAGCACAAAGTAAATTGAACCTTTCAACATTATTCGCTTTACTTTGTAATAATCCTTATAAACTTGCGCAACGTAAATCTTCCCATGTATTTTGATATTAAATTGTTAAAAAGTTATCACGAAATCTTTAATTACGGCATGTGACATTTTTACTGCGACAAGAGAGCCAGTAAATTGCATTGTTCACTTTATATGTACGCCTGCATTTTCTAGTTTGCGTGTAATGTCCGAGGTATACGTGACCGAAATCCGTTAACACGTCGTTGCAGATGCGATAAAACGAATAAAATAATGCAGTTGTGTGTATCAGCTGAGGTATTGTAAACGAAGTATTTAAAATGTTATCGAAGTATATTAATGTGAGAAATGTAAATACTTTCATGACCAATTTGGAGAATGTTGCGTGGTTGATAATAAAAAAGGAAATAGCACTTTAAGTTTTGACACATAAGATAACTTTTCCATCATCAACCTTCTCCCTACATAATGTCACACAGTATGTACTCATTCATACATTTATACTCTTTCACATAATCGGTTCTAAAAAGCATTTTATGTATATGTTATTTTTTACTATATCAATAAACAACAGACAAATTAGAAGCAATCGAAGACATGCACAAGGAATGTTTCATTTTACATTCACAAAAGATTTTAAAGACAATCCCCCGGGAAATTAACGAGCATTGTTACTTAAATAGATCTGTTTGGAACTCCATTCGTTAATTATAACGAACGATACGAAAAGAAATTAATTAGAACAAAAGCGTAACGAGAGTAGAATTAATTCTTATAAATTTAATTTATTATTTCCGTTGTCTTTCATCTTATATTTGTCTTAATTGACATCGTTATCTCCTTCCTTATTGATATTACCATGTTTATCATCAACATCATTGGATGCTTGCCTTCATTTGATGACTTACTTCGCTGGCGCAACTAAATAAAGTGAGTCTTGGCCTCCGGCATGAGAGATCACCAACATTGCCTTTTCTGCGCCGTCTCCTGCCTTTACTGTCCTCTATATTGAAAAACGATGTTTTTTGTTAACTAAATTTTTGAGCCTTCTTTTTAAAGGTCAACTTCAGATTAGTGTTCGCCATTCGTTTGCCGAAACTTCAACAAGGCTGACGCACAATACCGGCACATTAATAATGTTTCTAATCTACTTTCTAGCAGCGAAGTGCGTCGTTTGTCATTCGTTCCATCGCCGCTATCCTGGCTGTAATGAAATTATTATTATCGTTGTGGCAAAGCCCTTCTAATAATTTACGTAAAAGCTCTTGGAAAGCTTAGTTTTGTTAATGACACTGGTACACAAGAGTAGTCATAGAAAGCCTCTTGGTCGCTTAGGTTATATTCAAAAGAAACTGGAGATTATCTATGGTATTGAACTGTAGTGATTTCTTTTGTATTTGTTTCGTAATAGAGACAAATGTTTGTGTATACACATCACTAGCATAAAAACCAACCAACAAACGTTAAGAAGGGACCACACAATTTAAATGCCATGAATCAAACATGTGACATCAATTCGACGACTCATTTCCCCTCACTATTAGGGCACTTACACACGGAATGATTTACGACCACTACGATTGACAACTGTAATTGTGACTGTGGAAGGAAGCAAAAAGAGAAGGAAAAATTATTGTTGCTTTTTAAAAAAGGTTCTAATTTATATACTTCAGTTGTCGTGTTTAAAAGCTGTATTGTGTAAACTGTCAACTGATCATTTGATTATCACTTGCTTTTTGTTTGAAAATTTTATTACCATTTTCATTAACCTCTCCTTACTGTGGATCGGTACAGTATATGAAACTCTTCCATACATCTCTATCAGTAACCAAATCTCAATTCACTTAGACTTTCCTACAGTCCATTCATTCTTATCATATCTTTACATACTAAATCTATACTCCACATATAAAACGATAATCAATGCGTTCATGAAATACGGATTACTTAGACAAACAACGTATTATGGTCATTATAATCCTTTTAGCTGGCCCATGCTCTAAATACGAGCAGAATCAGGTACCCAGCTGTTTCCCGTGTTACTTTTCGTAGAGAAAGGAGTACGCAATATTTCACTCTTTATGGTTAGTGTCGTGAGTACGAATGCTTTTAGGGAAAGCCAAAGCTGCGTCAATTGCTAAATGCGAGTATGGTAACTGTTACGTTATAATTGTATTTAGTAACATTTCGCTATGATGATGAATGAATGAATATAATTATACTTTTCTTTACTCGAAATGAAAATAATTATACTTCCCTACATAAACATACAACGTACGATTCGCCAACCTCGTACAGCTCGTTTTAATTATGATAATTTATATTCGAAAGTATAGATGGATGTCTATTAGTTAGCTCGAAACCTGCTCATCGCTTTTGAAATAAATTTGGCGAGATGTTAACTAGAATAACTACTACATATACGAAATATACGAATTTGATGGCTAAAGCCAGTTTATCAATTAAAAAAAAATCCATGTTTTATTAAGTAGATATCTATGTTCGATTAATTTTAGTAAGTAAGGAAGATGGCGACAAAATAGTATCGAAATAACCAACGAAATAAAATCTTTTGTCAAATAATCCGAGGTTCAAATTCTATGCGAATTATTTTCGCTTGGAGGACGTAAGGGCCTTCCACGTGCCGAACGTAAATTATCCCTGGGTACGGAAGCCGTTTGTTACGATACTAAATACAACAAATGCAAGAAATGTTGAATTAAACAATTACTCTCCTTATTATTACTATTACTGTGTGAAATATTTTTTTTTGTTTTTTTTTAAGATGCTGGTGGATTTTTGTTAATTTACTAATATTTCTTGTAACCGTTCTCGGTAAGATTGAAGAAGCTTGTGTTAGGATATGGTTTACGACAATAGTCGAATGGCGTGATACGAACCCACGAACGCTAGGTTGGTAGTCCGTACTCATGACTATTAGACTATTGGCGCTTCAAAGTTATATGTCTGTGTTTAAAGGTGATGAGTTCATAAAGTACCTAAGGTACTTTTTCGTTATTAATGCAATTGTGTTATTTCTATAGATAAAATGCTTATTTTAAAAAGTTTTGAAATTACAATTTTTTTTTTTTTTGCAAAAAAATGACAATTGAGATATCTTTGATTCAAGAATCGTTGCACAATAAATGGAGTATTACTGAATGAATTTTTTATTTCAAAGACTTAATATAATTTCACTCAAGCAAAGAAACGTATTGACCTCGGTTCTCGGTAAAGAAATCCTTTCAGCTTTATTTCCGCGAGCGACGCATAAATAAATAACAGAGTTAGTGACTGTGAACGTCCAGGCAAATGCCGTTTGTGAATAAAATTAATTAAACCACAGAGATTACAGAAAATAAAAGTAAAGAAAAATTAAATGAAAAAGTTAATTCATTTTAAATAGAAATTTCTAGTTTCTATGACAAAAATTTTGTCTTAAATTGGACTTCTAATTTTCCTCAAATGTATAATTTTGTAGTCGACTATAATCGTAGATTATTCTAGAAAATGCACGAATGTTTTTATTTTTATTCCCTTTTCATCAGTCCCGTACCAAATTGAAATTTACTACCATTAAACAATTACAAGATAAAATTTATTTGACAAGATAAAACTATTCTATGAATACTTTTATTTTACATTTTAATACAATTTATTTAATTTCATTGAAAACAGTTTGCTAAAAACGATAATTTAGCAAACAAGTGCGTTCTAATTTTTTGAAGCGTTAGAATAAAATTAGTTAGTATAAAAAACTTACACTTGTTTTTTTTTTTTTAAAGTAATCTTAGCATTGTCTTATCTCGAGACAAATACAAAATGTTTCTATGTGATAGAGTTGACAATTTGAGACTTTAGACTTTAGGTATTCACCATCCAATAACCTTAATCAGATTGCATTGTAAAGCAATTCGATTAATCGGATCTTCTACAAATTAATTAATATCTATGGTTTGTTCAGCAAACGTTTCGATCGAAATAACAACTTTTAATGACATAAGAAGCAATCGATGTACGAAATCATTAAAACTTTAGTGAGACATTTAACTAACAGTACTTATAAAAATCAGAGTAAGCGACGGGCCGCTAACGCGCTATTTTACCAATCCCAACTTGAAGAAGAGTCCTCTATGGGCTCGAAACTAGTCGGTACCAACACTGATTTATACGTGAGATAAGCCGTTTTTATAAGTATTGTTAATTGATATATGTTCTATTGTTTTGTTTATATACTCTTAAATATCGTAAAACTTTGATGAAAGTAATTTCTAGTTTGTGTTCGCAAATACATGGATATTCAATACACGTATCCGCAATACAACTCTGTAGAAACTATCAGCAGATTGGCTCGTGCAAACTTTATCTATTAAGTCAAAGTTGAGGGGTAGTTGCATCGACACACAGTTCATTGTGTATGCAAGATCCTTAAAAAGCTAATTCAACCATATTTAAATTAGCCTGACAGGAATTTAAGGATGTATTTAAAATTTAAAACAGGACACATTGGCTACGAAATCTGATCACTTCAGACGACAAACTTCTTTTAATTTATTACATTATTAGCTGTTCTCATACGGCTTCACTCGCATAAACTTCAAGCATATTAGTTTGTTACAATATACTTATCGCCTAAGTTTAAAGACGTGATAATATATAGCCTTAAACCTAGTGTAAGTGGAGGGTTTGTTTCTGAAAAAAGAGTTATTCAAATCTGGACCGTGGTTACTAAGATCATAGCAAAGTTTGCACTTTTATTAATAGTGTAGACAAAGTATTGTGAAAATCATGACCGGATAATATCGAAAACTTGTTCCTAACCGTTCAAATACATTCAATCATCATCATCATCATTATCAGCCTAGTGTAGTCCACTGCTGGACGTAGGCCTCCCCCATCGATTGCATACATTCAATACAAACTCAAAATAATGGAGATTTTCTTAGTATTCAATCACGATGTACCGCCTCCCCGTTACCAAACAGTTCATCCTTTATCCCTGTTATTAGCCCTCACAAGGGTTTTCATTTCTTGAAACGGAATGATTTATGACGTCAATTGAAACGAAAATGGATGAATTGAGAATTGTTGGTGATTTTCTCGGACATTGATTGATCGGCAAAATTATCTATGTTCATTCGATAGAGTAGTTAACAACGAAACTACTTTGAATGAAAACATGAGCCGTCTCGACCGTACAGCTTAAATGGAATTTTTATTTGGATCGGATTGACATATGGCGCCCACATAGCCGACGGTTTGACGCACACTAAAATGTCCACTATCTAAATAATCCTATGAAACACCAACTCCGTAAACCTACTAAAAAATTGACATAATTAGATGTAGAATTCACATCGTTTAGAATATATACAAGGATTGTTTTCTATTGCATTAATTTTTAAATACTATATTTCTTTTGAGTTTCCAGAGCTTATTCTCATAATATAAAAACAATATTCTCTTAATAATATTACGTTAAAACTGTCTTCAAATTTTAAAATCCAATTTCAGAGGAAAATCCAGCTCATTCCTAGAGAGAGCTTACATCGTCACTGAAAAGAGGCCAGCATAGAATACCGTAAATACTTTCTTATACGTGTAAGTTTACGTAGCAAATCCATTAATCCATTAGACGTGTGTCATGTTCCAACTTGCCACATATTACTTCAAGGAAAGAACATACTTTAAGCTGTTATATAGTCCCTACAGATTTTTTGTGAACTAAAAATATGACGAGCGAAAATTCTTCAATTCATATCTTATGTGTCCTAACCGACATTAAGAACGTCAGTGTAACATTTTTTTTAAAGGAAGTTTGAATTTACTTTGTAACAGAGTTTGTGCGTTTTATCAAAAGTGTTTTTAATCTAATTTCTAATTATTCTAATTTTTTAGAGAATGTTGACGACTTAGTTAAGTCTATTTTCATAGTTTGCGAATTATATTAAGGTACCACAAAGCTCTGTAACGTTGCAAATTCTACTGCGTTTTTAGTCATAACAAAAAACGTAACTTGGTTGGTCGACTGTATGGTAAGGAACTTGGTCTAGTCGAGAGAATAAACTCTATTTACTTATTAGTTCTGTGAGCAGATATAGAGTTTGGTTAAAATACAATTCACAAACAACTATCGATGTTTTACTTAGAATAGACAGGAACAAAATAAAAGAAAAAATAAGAGAGAGAGTAAATTCAAATATTTCTATTGACATCGAAGTTAAAGCGAAACAAAAATGTGAATACAGGTACATAAAGCTTTTTTTTAAGTAACAAAAATCCTTTATTACGAATAACGATAGGAATTAGAGCAATTGGCGAACACTTAATAAAGAACTAAATCATATATCCATAAAATAAAAATATATCCATACCTTTTATACAGAACAGTTTATTACGAAGTTCCTGCGAAGTGTATAGTGTAAGCAATAAATACACTGCATTTACAAATACACGTGCTCTAACGAACTTCTTGATAAATTGTTACCGCAGCCATTTTATAAAGAAAGCTGAAGCTCCCAGTAAAGCGGTGCGCTCCTGCTAATGCATATTGAATGTGTTCTCTTTTGCTTATTTCCTTTTTACTATTTTGTAAGTTATAAAATATCCCAAGGATAAAAGATATGCAGGAAAAGTTTTAAATGGAAAGGTAATCTTAAATAGGTAATAACAAATGCATGTAGTTTTGATTTCAACACATTTACCTACTGTACAGTCTTAACATAAATAATAATAAATAACTTACACATTTTGTAATGATAACGAAATTTACATTTTTCAAAAATTATTCAAACCATAAAATGAGGGATATGATTATTTTTTTAAAATCTAAACCATTTTTGAAGGGAATAGTAAAACGGAGAAGTTATTCCGGACCTAAACCGCGTATATCATATGAGTTATTAGGTTTGATTTCCTTTACTGGTTTTGACGTTAGTTTATCGCTAAAAATATTGCAATGGTTTTCCACTGCGTAAATGGCTTTTGGATGCGACACGGAGCTTCAATATATTGCGGTCATTTAAAAAGAATTATTAAGGAGTTTAGATGTTTTTTTTTTGAAATACTGAAACTGTTATTTATAATTACTTCACTTTTTCTTATGGAATAGAACCTATCAGTAGTTATGTAACTGTGATACCGTGGGATTACACACTCGCAAACTGAACTGTTGTAACGTCATAAAAAGGATATGAAAAATATTATTCGTTCGTAATTTAAGGTTGCGTCTTGTAATAGAAATGGTTAAACACAAAAACTTCAGCAATAAATATTTGTCACCGACAAAATTATTCTTAAAAGATAGCTTTTTCGAGTCGCAAATGAGTCTTGTAAATAAATTACTTTAGAGTCTCGAATGTATCCGAACACGAGCTGTGTAAACTTCTTAAATAAATTGTAAACAATGAAAAATATCGTCATAAATTATTGCCCGACTTATTACAACTTCATCTTGAACATTATTTACTGTAAAGTTTACTAAAGAAAATTCCTAAGCATAATTTATATTCTTTTCTCGTAGTCTTTTGTTCGTACGAGTATTATATTTTGTAAAAGTTCTCGGTTCCATATTTACAAATACTTTGATGTCTGTGAATGTGAAGTTGTTTATTTTTCTATTATTCTTTTTTTCTTTAATATCATCCGTTTCACTTTAGTGCTACAAGGTGGCGTTATACAATAAGTATTTGTTATAATTTTATATATTTTAAACATGGTTATGTTGTATTCATATACACATATATTGGTAAAGTATATTTAAAAGAAATTTAAACTTCAAATTGTCTTAAAACGACAAAGACACGCCCGAATTGCGAAAATGCATTTCTAAACTGGAAAAAGGAAACCGAAAACCTCTTCCGAGCCACGAACGCTGTGACAGGCGAGAGAAAATCCATTGCGAAATTGGAAGACTGTCGTACTTCAACAATTTTAAATATCGGCGTTTATAATAATATGAAGGAAATGCGATTTCTTTATTAAATGATGTCGGCACATTCACGTCCACTCCTGGATTCGATTCTATTCAAGTAAGAGGTGAATAGGTCTTAGTCAACAACGCTGACTCAATGAGGTTTGGTTGACTTCAATCTCAGAATTTCGTCATAAATCTGTTCATATGTGTAAAAAGGTTGCATCGCAATGTTTTTCTTTATACTAAGAACAATTTATAATGAAAATTTTGTTTTGGTTTTAATTTTTTTACTATAGTTTTCATTTTTTAACAGCGAAATATTAACTATCATATATGTGTAATATTCCGACCGGTTGTTTCCAAGGCAATGATTTATAAATCTTTTTGATCGCTACTGTTATCCCTAAGGGCGACTCAGATCAAAAGCATTTTACGACTAGATGCATAACTTTAATAACTACATTGTAAACTAAACCCTAAACCTATTAGAATAGAGTTCATAAAATGTTGTAGTTGCAACATCGCTTAGAATCACCACAGGGTATACGCTACGACGTTTTAATTTTAATTATATGTCACTTATCTTTAAGGTTTATTTTCCAGTACTCGCTTATAACGTTCACGATAATTTTATGTTCGTTCTTAAAAATTCCCGAGAGAGTACTTTAACATGAGATTAAAATTTTCTTATTTTCGCTAAACGGAAAATTTTAAGTCTCAACATGTGACAGAAGCCATTACTTTCTTAATTGAAAGTTACTTTTAAAAATGGAAAATTTTACTTACATTATCTGCTAATGTATGGATATATAGATGGATGTTTGTTATTCCAAAATAGTTAAACGGATCTCGGTGGCAATCGGGAAAAACAAACGGGTTAAGTACTAATTTTACTTTAATTCCAAGACAAAGTTGTGGGCATAAGTTAGCTTTAAATAAAAACATACTAATAGAGGCATGTCGATTTAACAAGTAATTAAAAACAAATCGATGGGTTTTCAGAATGCTTGACATAGTTGCGTCAGAAAGATCCAAATGCATCTGTAATCCTAACTCTAAGGACTTGCGGTGGTTTTAATGATAAGCCATCGTACTGGTTTGTTTGATAACAATGTTGAAAAAAGTAAAAACAAGTCAATACTGACAAAATCAACAATACAACTTTATATAAATTTTCAATGTGATGATTAGCAGATCTCTCTCTCTCTTTCTCCAAATCTAAACTCCGACGTTAAGAAATGACAGTATTTTTTGTTAAATAAACTTTTTAATTCTAAGAGAATGAAATTGTTTGAAGTTTCTGTATCGTAGCAACTGTTTGTGTAAGTGGAATTCTAAGATCCATTGTTTTGTGCGGATGAAATTCCACTCGAAGTGGCGTCGTGTCCAGAAACCGTGATATAAGAAAAATTACTCCACATTGTCTGACGTAACACAATACGCGTACAAAATAATAGAGGCTTGATGAAGTATTCTCCAAATGCAGTCATCTCGCCGGCGTATTGTGAGAGCTTCTGACGAGCGAAAATATTAAGACTCCATGAAATGGGGAATCGTTCCTTTTGTTCAAATGTGTATGCATTGTTTTTGTTCTAATATGTGCCATAAGAGACTTATTGTTCATCTTCAACTTAGCTCTATGTCCTTGTATTGTATTCTTAAGTGATAATAAACTTATATGTTTAATTATAAACAACTGTAAGAAGCAGGTATTGCTGTGAGGTGACGTTGTGTTATATTTTTAAATTTCAAAAGCAATTTTCAAAAATGTAAATAACAAAAACATTTATTTCTATACAGATCGGTTTTCGATATTTCCCGTTGGTAAAAATGTAGGAAATAAAAATTGTAACAGACGATGCGTAAATCTACACATGGCGTCCGGTTTTGAAAAACCAATATTCATATTTCTTACTTTATTTGAAAGTCTAAATCAGAATGGCTCAGTACTATTTTGATGCAAATTTAAGTTATTGTATTTAATATTATTTTTTATTTACATAACGTACCAACCCTTTTTTTTTTAATCAATCGAATGAATACCCTAAGAAATGCGAAGGGCATTCTGTTTTAATCTATTTTAATAAAATTTGAATTGCATCATGAACAAAGCAAGTTCAATAATTTATCTTTGTTTCGTATTCATTATATTGATTAATTTTACTAATTCCAAACTTTAATTCTTAGCAAGTAAACAATTAAGGTAACGTCAGATGAGCTCACAAATAAAATAGAAAATGATGTCAAAATTTGTCAACAAAGCGTTCATAACGCTGTCTTTCTCTCGCGATTCCGTCATATAAGTATACGTAAACAAACTAGGATTTTCTGTTATTCTTTGGACTATTTTATTAAAAAAACTTCAATGGTATCGCAATAAACTTAAATTAACGCCCGGGGGCTAACATCTACAGATACTCGGCGCGTCTTTAACTTTAAAAAGGTAGGACCTCCCAAGCGTGCGGATTAACATCTGTCAAAAACACGAGAAAACCAAACTTGCATGCTTGTGTATTCATTATATACAGGTGTGCATATTGTTGAGAAAATAAGAATTCATAAATACAATTTTCCTGTTTCAATTTTATGAAACTGTCGTAATGATTTGCGCTTGTGTGATTATTATCTTAACCGCTCCGGCTGTGAAAAGTAGTAGATTTTATTTAATACAACGATGGCTCTTTGCTTAGTCCATTTCTGTACAATCAAAGTGGCGCGTGAACGGTACGAGACAGCGGAAACTTGTTCCTTGCAAACTTTCCGCATCGAAGGCGACAATTGGAACTAACTGGGAACTCTCGATTGTTCTGTCGTCAGCGATCGCTTAACTAACTCGAAGATTTCCTGCTGCCGGCCGAGACTGAAGTTAATGTTACGCAACTCGCTCTACTCGCTGACTTTATTTCATTTTAATATAAAAGAAAGATTTTGTAATAGGTTTTCGAATATTCTAGCGGGGTCTACTCCTAAACAAACCTTGCGGCCCTCACGGCCAACACGAAGACGATCGAGCTAACGTAGCCCGAGACCAAGCGCAGAGCCCAGGATAGAGCGAGCTGGCGGCTTACTGTGGACGCCATCTGCCCCTCTACGGGTATATAGGAACTTAAATCAAGTCAAGTCATTCTAATATTGATAAAAGTAAATTTTATTGTCAGACATCGAAGCCCTCTTTGTCTCGCTATATCCCTGTAGTTGTTATACAGTAACTGAAATGGTTTTAAATTACTGACTATTTACTATTCGAACATTATTTGAGATAAAATGAAAAGGTAGCCTTTAAAAAAATAGACATGTGATCTATACAAATATGTGCAAAGTTTCAATCATAGTAATACTGGAACGTTTTTTGACCAACACTCAATATTTAAAAAAAAAACATGATGTTAAATTGTTAGTATTTACTTATAAATACGTTAAAGTTGAACCCAATTATAAAAAGCAATCCAGTACGTTTTAAATAATAATTTCAGAAACATAAAGTTCCATTTAATTACAAAATTTATATTTAAATTTTTCAATTAGTTTCACATGTGAAGTTTGTTAAAAACAAAAAAGCAGCTTCGAATAAATTTAAAAGGTTTCTGACATATACCAATTAAACTTCATTTCATAAATCGAACTAAACGAACTAGCGAACGAATCGAGTCAGTTTAAAATGAAATCCTATTTTACTAATTTAATTTCGAAAAACGTGCTTTTAATTAATTACGAGAAACATATTAATTAAACTACGTAACATACATTAATAATTGGAATGTATGAAGTACACTAGTTTCTTAGCATATAGTTTAAATGATTTAGCTTAAGAGTGTTGCAGTTACCGAGAATTTGAGTCGGCCCGCCTGACCTCGATAACCGCAAGCCTGCAGTAATCTTCTCCAGCCCTCGGGCGCACTCACCAGTTAATTATTTAGGACGTACGAAATGTGTGGCTCGCTTTATACAGCTCAGCTGGCCATAGGTCTTAGCTTATTTAATATTTAATGAGAGCCACTTCACACGGTACTAACCACACGTATTTTATTATTACGCAAAGAGACGTAAAGCCGGACCACACAGCAATGAGAAAATTAGCAAATACAGTAAATGTGGGGTCGCATAATGAATTATGCGACCCCCCCTTTAAGATGCACGAGCTCATGTGGTCCGCGTCCAGTTTTAGCCCAAAGAAGGCGCCTGGCCCCGATGGCCTCACAGCGGATATCTGTCTTGCCGCCATCACCCTGGATCCAGCGGTATTCCTGTCCATTGCAAACCGTTGCCTGGCCCTTGCGTGCTTCCCCAGGAGATGGAAAGAGGCAGTGGTTGCGGTGCTGAGGAAACCCAATAAGGAGGACTACACGCACCCCAAAGCATTTAGACCCATCGGCCTTCTGCCGGTTTTTGGTAAGGTCCTAGAAAAAATGCTGGTGAGGCGGGTCCAATGGCATACTGCGCCTGAGATCAGCCGCCGCCAATTCGGCTTTATGCCGCAGCGATCTACCGAAGACTCCCTTTATGAGATGGTTCAGCACATTCGAGCTGAAGTTGAAAAACGGAAGCTCGTTGTGCTGATATCGTTGGACATAGAGGGAGCCTTCGATAACGCCTGGTG
>JAODUI010000023.1:597127-623566 GCA_027563995.1 Papilio gigon | reverse complement strand
TCCGTTTTAAATTGTAATTGATAAAACAAGTCACGGAAATAAGACGTTAAATCTCAATGAATGCGTTTTATTTTCGTCAGTTCCATAACAGTTTTTTTAAGTTCTATGTATAGACTAAGTGCGTCGAAGACACCGGGATTTCATTTGACTTTCCTGTTCGACCTATATACTTATGTTATTCGATTTTTTCATTTCACATTCATCTTCAATAATCAGCCCTTGTCTGCCCACTGTTGGATAGGCCTTTCCCAATACCTTCCACAGTATGCGGTCCTTTTCATGTTCAATTTCACTTTCGATGTTCTTAAATTGAAAGAAAACATCGTAATGACATCTGCAGATATCTGCAAAGAAGATCAAAGATCCACACTGTTCCAGCCTGGTTGACCTAGTCACAACTTAGAGAAGGTTCGTATATGAGCTGACGAATAGAGATTTATTTTTACAATAAATCCATCAGTAACGAATGAATTACGTATTGGCCGTACGTCAACCAGGCGGCTCGGCTGTGACGCGCCGATTTAATTTGATTGATGGTAAAACGTGTACAAGACCGTTCCGTTGTTACATTTCAGCTGTCGCTTTTAACTCCGATAAATCATAGAATGCTATTATTTTTATAATGCAACTGGAATTTGAATTTTGAAGATTTTACCTTCAACGTCAACAATTAAAGACAATACTGAATGGTTCGCCAACAGTCGGAATAAGTTTTTTTTTTTAACTTGTACCGAATTACTTTTATTATCGAGTAGTCGTAGAATTGACTACTTAACCATTCTATGCTATGCTATACTTAACTCAATTAAAATACTTAACCTGTAATTTTTTATTTGATATTTTATAAAATAATTTATAAATTATTTATGCATTCCTGGCAAAGTCCAGAACACTCTGGAACAACTGCTATAAACTTCTCGCGCTCTGTTAAAACTGTACTTGTTGCCTGAACTATTGTTTTGTTGGTTTACTTAAGCTTGCAATCCGAAACTTACCGCCGGCTTGTGTAAAGTTGTCGGATTGAGTCCGTTTTAGTTCAACTCTATCTGGAGTACTGGTGTAAACAAATACACTTCTATATTTTGGTAAGTTCATATTTGAGAGTGCAGACTACAATTTGGCATGAAATTGACATAATTGTCTGTTGGTGGACACCAGCTAATCGATAACATTTTTTTTCTAACATTTGACTCATCTGCGTTAACGTAAAAGCATCATTAATCTGGTATTTTTCGCGGTGTTTTTTGGTTTCAAATTTCAATCTGTTACTACAGTTAACATTTGACAGTGAAAATTACATTTTTTTTTCAATCTAAATGACTGTGTACAAATGTGGGTACCGTACATATGTAAACCTATGGTTCGAATTCATTAAACAGCTAAATGAATTAAAAATGTTTGGTAATCAGTGCGAACCTAATGATGGATTGCATCGACAAAATGGCAATCGCTTTTAATCACGATGTTCCGACTAACGCGTTGAACTATCAATCAAATCCAACGCGCCGCCAACAAATTTATAACTACTATACGTACTGTATCACAACATTAATGTTATTTGTTTTAAACTAATTATATTAAGCATACAATTATTATTAGAGTAAAAAGCACACAAATACGTACCTTTTCATACACGACGAATCATATCATATAAGTAAATAAACATTAACAGAGACACTCATCAACCACCGCGTAACTTACCCATAGATACCTAACGCACACATGTATGGTGAACAAAAAATGCCTTTCATCGTGGTAAATTTTCTCAGTACTGTCATTTGCAATACACAATGCCGTTTTGAAAATCAATTCTCGGTTAAACATCAAACTTATATGAAATACTAGTAGAGAGATTTTATTCAATACAAAAAATTAAAAAATCATCTTCCAAATAGAGCGTATCGTAATGTATTAGTGAATTCTAAAAAAAAAACATCATCAAACATCCATAAAATTATCGTTTTTTTCAGTATTAAACCGTGTCCTCCTCGCTAATTTACCAACGTTACTTAACACAGCGACATTCATTAATTACGTCCCGTCCCTTATTCGTTGCGCGGATAAATCTTCCCTAGAGCTTCGCGCTTCCGTGACGCAGACAGATACTAATCTAAGGATCAAATGCGCAATCATTTATGGAAAGGCCTCGTCTCCGAGACGAATATTTTCTCTATTTTAAAGTAAGCATAATATAATTAAACAATTTCTGAAGTATTGTGTATTAAATACTCTTTTGTATAGTTCTTGGATAGAAAGAAGAAAAAATCAAGCGAGAACAATTTTGTTGCTAAATGCAAAGCAATCTTGTTTCATTCCGGTATAACAGCATCGACATTTTAACGAACCTTTAAAATTCAGTAGTCCTCACAAAGGAGAAACGAGAAAAGGCATACTATACACTGTTTTATAGAATCAAAATACGTAAACATTTTGTTGTTACAATGTTTTAACTAAACCAACTCATTGAGGTAAAAGGGGTGTCCTCAATAATAAGAATGGATGTCTCTTACGGGGCGGGTGTTTATTTTGGGACGGGTGTTCAGTAGGATGAGAATAGCTTGCTTCCAGGTAGGTCGATAATGTAGCGAGATCCGTCAGAAAGCGGAAAATCGTTTGTCGTAGACAAGCCTTATAGCATTGTGGCATCCTACACTCACTGCCCAACTCAGAGTTAGACATTGGTCCCTTAAGTAGCTCCTAACTGCATGTTGTATATGAAAAACCTACACACCTAGCTTCTTTTATTTTTCAATTTTCAAAATTAGGTTTTCCAAATAGTCTTTCTCTATGGACCCTACAAAAACAAAAAGACATCATAAAAGTGTATTATGTCGACCCAACTCACAAGACAGAAGACATTTTGTAAACTGAACGTATTTCAAAATCGGCGCCGTATCGACTCGCCGGCGTTGACTTCCTTATTGAATTCCCAAAAAGGGTTTACATAGCGGATGAAATTGATAAGACCCTGTCTCGCGACGAGATAAATTTATAGGAGAAAAGAAATCTTCGAGGAAAATCTCTTAATTCGACAATTTACATACGACAACGTTGTAACCGTGTGTTGAATAAAAAACAATAAGTACTTAAGTACTTAAGTGACTTAACTTAAAAGGTTCATACGATTAACAAGTCTGATGAAAACAAGTTACATTGTTTTTATATGCCGCAATTAACGAACATCATTCTACTAACTAACAAATCATTACAAGTAAGTTATCTCAGTTTGATGGCATCATTCTCTCGGGCGGATTTAAATGTTTATTCAAAAGTTTTCCTTTCATAGTGAGTTCTAACAAAGAAGCCTTTAAAAATTAAATTTAATATGCAATAACAACGATGAAAGTCTACGAACCAATTCTACCGACCATAAATTTTCACCGTTACAATCAAAATACTCAGTTCCTCGCACAAACTAATCGTAAACTATTTGACAATGGCCGTATAATGTTACTGTTTAATTTGACAATCCGTATAATATAGTTTGATATGAGTTAACTTGGTTTGAAATTATAAAGTTTTGGGCATGATAACACCATGGTATACACTGCTTCGGGATAATTGCGTGCAATTACCAAAGTTCTTTACCACAAACGGCAAGGAAGGGATCTACTTAAATATTATATTCATACGATATAATAAATTGTAATTTTCCACAAATTAAATTCTCTGCCAACATTCCTTTTCAAATTGTAAGATTTTTCTAAACTTGCCTTAACCTTTTATAATAATTAACTAAGCTCTAGACTTGTGCTAGGCCCACGATAAGAGTCGATGAAATTCGAACCCACAATCCTTACCGTTAACTATTAAGTTATAAGTACTTCCGCGCAAGAAAACTTAGAATTACTGTGTGTTTTGGAATTGTATTTCGTAAAAGATTTGTATTGAATTGACGGGAAAACTAGATTGAACGTCAATCATTTTTTACAAGCTGTTTCCGTAACGATGAAGTAATTTTATTGTTACAGAAACAAATAACTTTTCTCAGAACGACAGACCTTTGATAAGCAATGTTTGTGAAAACGACAGCACTGATTTCGATAAAAAATTTTAGGTACTTGGTTGATTGTAGTTCTGTTTCAATAAACGCAGAAATAATATTTGCCGACATGTTAACATGTGTTTGTTTTGTATGTACGAGTATGTCTATTTCAATACATCAATATTTACCTTATCCAAATCCATTATTGGACGTAAATTTAATTCTAAAAACATTTTAGTTTACAGTTCAAATATTTGTAGCTTATCCTAAATAAAGGTTAATTTAATAAAGCCCCTTAAATTAACGATGAGCCATTTCATTGTTTCTAATTCCGTTTAATATTTATGACGGACCTATTGTTTCGAATTGCGGAGTCGCAAACATTTTGGACTTTATTTATATTTTGGTTTATATTGTTTGAAACGTTACAATGATTTAGTTAAGTAACTGTAGAGGACGGAAATTATACAAAATTGTAACTAAAATGTACGTGATTGATATCTTTAAAGGATTTAAATGTTTAAAAATATACAAATGTAGAGATACAAATTTAAATTAGCATTGAATTTATATTAAATACAAGCTGTCTTTCGCCATTTCGTCGGTGCAGAATAAAAAAAACTCAGTGAGTAGCCTATTCGCTATTCCAGGCTTTAATCTATCTATATGGAAAATTTTACACAATATTTCAACAAACAGCTATCGGTTCATCGAAACTTTTGCAATTATAATATTAGCAAGTACTTAAGAAAGAAACGGCAAAACCATCCAAACACCAAAAAGGTTATAGACGGTTTTCTCTAGCAAACATAACGCCGGAGACAGCGTCGCCACAACACTAACCGTAGTCACACTAGATTATAATCTTGGTATTATTTTTTACAAATATACAAGGTGTGAAATTTGATACATCTTTGGATTCAAGTCGGCTGCCATTCTGAACAATTAGTATTTAAATACGTATAAATTATACTACTTATAAAACGGCTTAACTCAGGTGTAAATCGGTGTCAGTACCGACAAGTTTCGAGCCCATCGGGGGCTCATCTTCAGGGTGAGTGGGATCGGTACTATAGAGCGTTCGCGGGCCGTCGCTCACTCGCGCATGGGCTCGAAACTAGTCGGTACCAACACCGATCTACACGTGAGTTAGCCGTTTTATAAGTAGCACAGTGAAATGTCTCACGAAAGTTTTAATAGTGTAAACGTATAAATTATTTGAACAAATCTTAAAATGTGCTCTTTCCTAACTCCTAACTAATTAAGACCAAACACGTCACATCACGAGCAAAGCTTCAGCAATTACGTGACGGTGTTCAATTTAAGCAGCTGTAATTACGGAGGAAATTACCTAATGCGAACAACGCGCCCCGAACTTGTGCTAATAAAGTTCGGAATTGTTACAAGTATTTTCATGTTTGTGTCGCTCATTTTAAGTATTCTAGGTATACGGTATAAATGTACAGTAAAATCCTTAACATCTAAGTTAACATAAGCTGAGTAACCATTTCCACTAAGTCGACCTGTGCAATATAGGACAGAAAACATTTGAATCGCGGAAATCTAACACACACGACATCAAATGTCCGTTTCTCTAACCATTATGCCATTATAACCGTGTGAATGTTTAATATGGTTGTGCACGTTTAATATAGAACTTAGAGCAAAAATATATCCATTCGCGTATGAAGCTCTTCTCTCAAAAATCTCTGTAGTTAGTGAAGATCAATATGTGATGCAAGAATATTACAACGACATCTAGTGAAAAACCAAAAAAATTAAGTCGTATAATAAATAAAGATCAAATGTGAAAAATAGAACTCACATAATTTCAATTGTCTGTTTTATTAAAAGGGTTATTTTAAGCTATATTTTACAATTTAATTATAAGAAAAGACCCCGGGCGCAGCTCGCTGCCGATGTTCGAAGGAATTTCCTTTCAACAATATTTATTCATCGGCTGATTGTGCCAGAGAACTCTATTGTTCCCGTTCTTGTAGTTAGATTTTATTAGAATGAGACTTCTTTTCAATTGGACTTTTAACTTAGTATTATTTAAAATATTTATCCAATATGCAGAGAAGAAATTTATTGATTCATATTTACGTAGTAAAGTGACGCTTAAATCATCATCAGCTCATCATCTACCGATTCTTTGCCCCTCAATAGTGTCGGTACACCAGGTTTTTGTCATCAAGATCGATCTATTTTTCGTCATCACCTACAGTCGATACTGGTATTATACAGTATTACTTTATTTGTCCTGATAGAAAAGAAAGAATTTCAATAAAGTTATATCAAACATTGCGGTAGTATCTCGTATATTTTGATATTAAAGCTGCCAGCGATGTTGGATCGGAGGATAATCCAATCAAATGCAACCGATATGTAAATCTGCGTAGCGCTTCCAGCATGGAAATCGAAGTGCCAATGGGCCGGCCACATCTGTTGCGACGCTGACAACGGACAAGACAAACGAGTGGAATATTAACCAGGAAACTCAAAGCGATATGATAATTGCCTAGATTGCTGAACAGCAGTGCTGACTAGCACTGAAAGATTTGTAAATTTTATTTACAGAGACATTTCACTTTATCTGACCTGAAACCTGCTACAGGCATAAACAGGTATTGTTTCGTTTTCAGGGTATTGTTTCATTTAACTATCTATGGAAGGCTATTTTAGATTTAATCAGTTACTTATTGCTTTGCTCACTGATTTTCAAACATCTGCTCAACAAAACTGTTACAAACCAGAACTACGAGACTAGTCGGCTAAGAGTCGCATTTTTAATAGTATATACCTCAGGGAAGTCTTCTACTGTCTCCTAGTGGGTCAATCACAATAAATCGTTAAAACGTTTCCCCGGCCTCAAACTACAAAGTTAGACGTAACATTTTAAAGCTCATTTCCACGAAACTTTCATAACTAGAAAACGTCTTATCATTGTGTAAATTCCATTGTGCCTGTCAGTTCTTAGTCCTCAACCCTTGTGGCTCATTAATCACGCCTGCGCCAGTATGCGGACAACCTCAGGTAAGATGATTAATATTATGTGAATATATGTAAGATAGTAATAGTTTTATACAAATAATTCTATCATATAATCAATTAATCTGTTTAGTGATACTTTCAATGTTTATAAAAAAACATATGAAGATATTCGGAATATTGCAATAGTATTAAAATTAGCGAATTTAAGTTTTGTTTGACTTAAAAAAAAATAAGCGAAAAATGTCACTCGTTGAAATTACAATAGAAATATGAAATTAACAATTTGAAGTATTTCAATGAGCGTTATCATTAGCTCTGCGTGCCTCGGTGTGTGGCGTATTTCATATTGTTTTTGAGTTCTATGAATGAGATAAGCAGGCGTTCTGCCGGCCCATTATAATGACCGCAGCTTTTGTCCTCAAAATGTATCATTATTACAATGAAATTGCATGTAAAGAAATTAAATATATATGTATTTTATTCACATTTTAAAAATGGGACATAAATTAAGCTATTACTATCTTGCCATGGCTACTCATTTGTTTTATTTGTAAGTTTATCTGGCCCAAGTAGGAGAATTCGAGACAAAGTATTCGTATGAACATGAACAATTTTTTTTCCTGAAGCGGTGTACTTTCCGCTGTACTTCGATAGAAGCAATCCAAAAATCTCATATAAATTTAGTTCACGTCAATACTAATATTTTCTCGTAAATTTTCTTGTTAGTACCTCTATCCGAAACCTTTCGTTTTTTATCCCATAAATTTATAAAACTTTGTAAGTCTGCACAAAATTTCATGCATAACCATTAACAAAATTTGAAGCCTGTTAACGAACGTCTATTTAAACTTTCGCATTTATAACGTCAGTAAGAAGTAAGACTAAAATATATCTTAAGTTAGTCACGCAATGTTAACTCAGATCGACATAGAAACATAGCGGAAAATAATGTACTTTCCTGTTTACGGGTCACACAAAAGTAGTTTTCCTGCCGTCAGGAAAGGAACATGTATGATGTAGATTTAACGCGCCATTGCTCTCAACGTTTCACGTTACGCCGCTGTTTACTCATTGCAAATGGATTCCGACTTCTGGAAGCGACGTACATAAGTAAAACTTGATATAAGAATTATTGAAACTCACAGAATAAGTGGAAATATCGCCCGTGGCTCAGGGAGCTAAGCGCTTGATTGATAATCAGCAGGTCCTGGGTTCAATCACCGCATCATACAATTGTGTTATACGAATTTCGAATTTTATATTTAAACTTAATTCGACCGTGAAATATTACCAAAATTTATTTTGATTGTTTAGAAACTTGCTTAGAAATAACTAGCATTTGGTAGACAGATATTTTGCTTTGATGTCTAGGTTTAATGCTAATTGAAGTTTATGAAGTTCGTAAAATCAAAATGAAAAACTAATGAACAAGTAGAATAAAGAATCTTTTTTTTATTTAATTTCATTGTTACTCTATGTAAAACGTATTATCACTTAAACGGTAAACGGGCGTGGAAACCGCATAAATATGTGTGTGTTGGCCGTTTTACATTTATTTTATAGTAATATGTCATGAAAGTTTAAATAATTTATTAACATCACCAAGGTGAACACAAAAAGTGTGCTTTGGAATTCGCTTTTAGAATCAATTCATATGATTTACTATTTGGATCGTTAATCCAACAACTTGGATAAAATCTTGTATGGACAAAAAATACTAATGAAAATATAACGCGTTGTAAGGGGACCCGGACCGACAATTAGGGTCCCGAAACTACTTCGATAAATCAAGATTAGAGACGGATAAAGGTACTGAATGGTAAAACCCCATGTTTACACAGGATGTTCAAAAATAATAAATTCATGAAGTTATGGAATTGATTTTATACTGGAAATTATCTATATTAATAATAACTGCTCGGATTGTAATAAAAAAATTTGAATAAATTATCATATCTTAATCATACTTTAATTATATAAAAATATCAATAAAACAGAACATTTCGAACTGAGCGTTTCACTGGTTTCAATCTTCTTAATATTATAAACGCGAAAGTTTAGATGGATGGATGGTTGTTAGCAGGTAGGCCTAAATGTGTAAACGGGCCTAGATGAAAATTGGTACACAGATTAATTCCCGGAATAGAGCACTGCTTATTTTTAAATCTGCGTAAACGAGGTTACGGGTAAAAAAATGTTATAAAATATATTGAACTGGTTACACAAAAATGAAATGTTGGCTAGAAAATAAAAGTACAAATAAATTACATAAAACTATTAGTCCATACGTCCATTCCCGTACATAAATTTTCCTTTTGTAGCGCCGCCGGGGCTGTTTTCAGCTCGACTCGGTAAGCCATCGCCCCTCGGGGAACACTAAAATCTTGTTTAACGGTTTACCACAAGCACGGGTTATCCGCGATCTCAAAACTCGCGTGATATACTTTATCCATGTAGTCAAAGAATTAAATTTGCTTCCCACATAGGATAAAATGAAATTAAGTTGGTTTGTAAGACGTTGCTATTCTTTGTATTGCTTCCATCAAATGGCTCTTCATCGAATTAAGGAAGAAATAAAATACATCGACTGTACATATAAACTAATTTTTATGATTTCATTTAAGAGTCGGATATTGTATAAGGAGACTAAAGATTATTCAAAAGGAAAAAAGAATACATATAAAAATGTTTTTGTTCCATATCAGGTCAGGTCAATGTGGCAAGGTAGACTAAAAAAGTGCGAAGCTTTTTATTGGTAACTCTAGATCATTCTATAACCTGTCACTTTCGCGGTTGGACTTGTCGTCACTTAAAATAAAAGGCTCGGGTTAAATTGTTATATTCTAGTAGGTATATTATAAGCCTATTGTCATCTGAATTTAGTTTTAATTAATTAAATCTAGACGTAAGTAAGTCGCGGTATTGTAAATATTTTATTTATTCTCCTGGTAGACTGATTGTAACCGTACAAGGTACCAAGTTACGCTAGAAGCGCTACGCGAATGCTTTTGTTAGCTAACTTTGTTCTGTGTTACGGAAATACCGCTGTTTGATAACACTTAGTGGAAAGGTATCTAAATACGTATGATAATTTTTGATTTAAGTTCTATCACGTTTAGTGAAGTGTTTGTAAATACAAATGTAAACCGAGATTGAATTTCCTCCGGTTAACCTAAGTGCATACGGCAAAGCCTTTTAATGAACTCCGTGATAAATGGTTCTATTGAGAGGCAGTTCTAGTGCCCGTTACTAATGAACATTCAAGAGGTTCACATTTTCTTTTATATGGTTCATTCTATAATAAATTTCACTATTTTTATTATAAAATTAATCAAGCAAGGAATTATTTAACGTTAGGTTAATCTTACCTAAAGTTTGACGACCTTGAATCCATTGGTCATGATATCATATGATAGATGATGCTTCATTTTAATGCAATATCTTATACGGTGTAAACAAATTAGAATGATCAGTATCCACGTATACTCTACAACCGCGACCCTTCGCTTCTAAAGTTGTCGGAGCCAAGATAACAAATATTGTCCTTTGAATTGTTAAAGTTGAACACTTTCTAAGAGCGACGACGTTTTAATTAGTCGCAGGCCGAACTAATTGTCAACTCAAACACGATAAGCGATACTTTCCCTACGGGTCGGAACTGAGGACCTCTGTTATCACAATTGTGTAACTTATAATACGTCTGCGTATTTAGATAATTAAGATAAAGTCTAAATAAATGTGTTGATGTGTATTAAGGGTTTTAAATCGTCTATGATAAGCCGTAGGCCTATTTTTTGTAAGTGCTTTTGTTAGAATCGGTAATATTTCAGCAACATCCGCTCTACGGACCTATGTTTAATAATAAATCAATCTCTGTGCAAACACATACCATGTTTTAATTCAATACACTCTGGTAACCTGCAATATAATATAGGTCCTTTGATAGGTTCATGTTTTCGGACAATATTGGAGCTTCATTTTGGTTTATTCAATTCAATTTTCTCTTTAACATTAAATTGTATTTTTACAAAAGAAATGGTAAGTATTATCCAAAACCGAACAATATAATATGGTGTCCATTATGATAATTTCGAATTTAAGAATAGACGTGCCGAAGTAGATACATTTGAATAATAATGGGGCTTTTTGAGGCCGAGAAAGGCTTGAACATTGACGATATAAGGTTTATCGTCCAACCCTCCAATGATGTATTTTTAATGTAAATTTAGTTTTTCTTTACACGTGTACTTTTCACGTGTTTTATATAAAACTTATATTTTTTGAATATTTACATATCCAAAATGTTGACCAATAGTTCAATAGTTTTAAAACAAATAAACGTATGAATAATTGAAAATAGAATAATAACGAACAAGTCTCTTAACTTCGCTTGTTTTCTAATTTTACATTATATTAACTTAACGTTCCTAAAACAAAGATGTTAAGAGTTGATCAAGTCAAGTTTTGAAAAACTTACTTAGTGCATAAATAACAAAAGGCGAATTCATTCGAAGCCTGAGAAACGGGTGTGTCTATTTAAAATTTGCTGAGGTATTATTACTGTGGAAGGCATTGGTAAAGGCCTATGTCCAACAGTGGGCAGACAAGGGCTGTTGATGATGATGATGATGATGATTATTATTATTACATTAATTGAACAGAAACTTTGACAATGTATTCTTTGACTTTGTTTTAAAAAAAATGGATTATTTTTTGCAGTATATACTTTTTTAATCATGTCTATATCACTTTCCCATACCGAGTTACACTTAAATAAAAAAAAATAGATGCATTAAAAGAAATGTAAACGTAGTCAGTTCATGCGTGTCTTGTTCAGAACTACTCATTTCGCGAGCTGAGCGCTACAATGGGCTACAAAATAATAGAAAACTTGCTGAATTGTTGTCCGTACTTTTGTTTTTTTTTACAGCCAGTGCGAACAGTGTGTGTTAACTAAAACATTTTGATTAAACTTGCACGTTTTGATAAATGTAATTGAAACTAAATGAATGTTCACGAATTTCACTTGCTTTTTTTACACTGATTAATAAAGTTAAAAAACGTATGTGTGGTCAATGCTGCTTTTTAGACAATACGATAGTTTCATATAAATATGTGTTTGTTTATACTATTAAAGGATGTAGTTTGAATGAGTACGTGTTCGCGAACCGATAGGTTATTTGCAATCGGTTTGAAAGAAACATGCTTTTGAATGTTAAACCGGTACTTTGGTTGTTCATGGTCCAATAAACAGTCAACATATTTTTATGTATTTATTTTACAGCTTTCTATTAAGGTGCGGGATCCTATGGGAAATTAAGTCGCGACCTTATCTGTGGTACACTTTGTTTTTCATCAGCGTAATATGTATGATAATGATGCCCGCTATTTAGGTCACGAAAATTTGTAGCGAATATTTTTTAACGTAGAATCACCTCGCGATGAATGGAGTAATGGAATTCTCTTCCGAACGTTATATTTTTAGTTAGGTAAAAATGAAAAGGTGAATTTTTTTTTTAGATATTTGTTTCATCAACAGAAAATTAATAGTATACAAATCGCTAAAAATGTCATCTTATTATTAATGGATTTTATTGATAAAAATAATAAAATATTAACTTTTATTTTTCATGTATAGATGGCACGATAATGTGGGTGTGATCATTTATTATAGAAGTATTTTGTTGTATTGTTGTTTAGGCAACCCATGGTTAGGTTGGCTACATACTAAACTAAATAGCCCTAAATAATCACGGTCGCTATATCTTGAGCAAGCCTAGAGTTGCATTTACGGAACATAAAGTCTGTAGCAACCCTCTGGGATAACACGCTCGTAAAAGCCTGTTATTTTCAAAGTATTTTCCTTCCCTTATATTTGTTACATTTCGATAAAAGTTAGACAGTTCAGAAACTTTGCGGCCGCCAAGTGAAGTTATGAAGCGCTCGCTATGTTTTCTTAAACATGAAGCACGAACTTTCAAATAACATTTCATAATTTACTTATCTACATTTAAAAATTAATTGTAAGGTAACGGCAAAGAAAATCAGGAACTACGAAATTAATCATTTTTTTTACTTCTTATATTTGAACCATTCAAAATATTAGGAAACAAAACATACTCAACTAAAATATCTTGAAGAATGTCGAAATATAATTAACAAACAAAACAAAGCCAGGAAATCACGGCGATGCTAAAGAATATAAAAAAGGACTAAGAAAACAAGAGTGTAGTTGCACAGTGAACTAAATAAAATGAAAGAAACGTTGTCCTAGTCAATGTTCAAAGCAAGTTTAACTTAAATGTACAAAGACTAAAGAGAGGTCTTAACTTATGCCGTTGTCTCGAAGAAGCACTCTCATTAAATCCTATGACTTTGTACGGAAGTTTACTAATTGCTGCGATGCATTTCAAACAAAGGAAATCAAGGATCACACTAAAAACAAATTGAGTACTCTCATTTTTATTAGAACTAAAACTGACAAATTCAACCATCGTATCGTTAAAGATACGACCTTTGTTACTAAGCAACTGTTTTTCTAGTAATTTTAAACAATCTGATCTTAAAGAATCAAGGCTGCTACGAACTCACTTTTATCTGTTATTTGACTGTTAAACTGGAAATAACGAAACGTGATGGCGTCAGAAGGGTATACAAAACGCCATAGGTGACCTTTGAAGGTCATAAGAGCAGATATACTAGAGAAAAGTTCAGAAGAATATTTAGCCGGTTTTAATCACAATTAAAAAGTGATAGTTAAATTTCCATAATTAGCATTTCCGTCCAACTGGATGTGCCGTAGACAACGTAATAGCAGAAAATCAATCATACTCCGATTTCAATTGAAGAACGTTCTCGAACTCCCTCAGATAGTCTTTGGGGCGTAATTCAATTACATCATTTACTTTACAGAACGCAAGCCCTCCGGCGACTGGCGAGATCAATTATTTAGTTTCAATTTGGTATATCATCACCGACATACTGACAATGTAATCACGGTAAGTCTTGTAATTATACATACATCGTGATGTCATTGTGTCCTCGAGTTCAATGCTGTATTTTGGATTCAAATTAATTAAAGAGTTATTATTTTTTAGAAGTATTATATATATACGTACGTGTCTGTACGTAGTGACATTCTTCACGAGATTTAAAATACATGTAAATAACGTCCATTTAATAATACATAGATTTTTATTTATTAATAGATCGAAATACATTAAAGTATCCGTTTAATTATATGTATCAGAAGAACCATATTTTCTATGGATGAAAATAAGATTGAAAAAATACGGATGGGTAACAGCAATACCAATATTATCCTATAAATTTACTATCTAACACGGATGAACGAAAAACGGATATCAAAAAAGAGGCACAAGAATAATATTTGACGTGTGTGGAAATTGAACTCATTGTTGACTGACTTGAATGACTCGCAGAATAAAGAACGTCAGTTGTGACGCAAGATTCTACCAATTTATTATATTTCTTACAATTCTTTAGTGTACTAACTTTTTTTTTTTAAATATCAAAGCTGTTGCTTGCGACTTCATGTACAACGAATTAAAATGATGGTTTTTATTTCGTTACGGAATCATATATTAAGAAAAAAACAAATGCCACCGATCCAGACCACGTTCTATCTTTCTTTAAATTTCATTCCGTTTATATATATGATCAATCTAGTCTTCAAAAGAACAACTTTCTAATAATGTTTTAATTCCAGTCAAAGTCAAGGCCGACTCTCATCAGTCACCGTGCGACTGATTTCCGTGTAGTACACGTCTACTCGGAACATATATTGTACTGTTCCCGTATCGGATCCTAGCTGGCAAGATGCCACAGTTTTTCCATTTGTCGAGTTACAGATGTGAAAAGTTTATATCACAGTTGTAAGGAAATGTTCCAAGTGATAGATGGCTGATAAAAATGTTGCGTGTAAAACGCACGTTCTTAGCCTCTCTGATTGTCTACTCGTAGTTTTGACTTTGCTGATAATACCTAAATTTTGTTCGACAACCGTCGTTATCGTGCATGTTTTTCAAACGAATATATTTCTTATTTCGTTTCAAGTCGTATTACTTCTGAAGTTCCGATTTACATTTTAATATTTGTTAGAAAATTGTTTTCTCTAAAATACTTTATTTTATAAAATTCTTATTATGTTGTTAAAAGCATTGTATTCCTTAATTGCCGCTTGGCTTCACTTTATACATTCTCACTAATTGTAGACACCTATTAAAATCCAGTGTTGGAGCGGAGCCAAAACTGCGAGCTTTTATTATTCTGGTTGACCATTGATATTCCGCGAGCGTTTTGGAATCTGCTACGATATGTGTAATATTATGATTGCTTTGGAAATACGATTCGTGCCGTTCGTCTCGCCTGGATGATATTATGTTATGGTTGAAGCTAAGAGACTTTTATGACATAACTTGAGCGTATCTCGTGTCTAGAAAGTATGATTGCGTTAGTTATAATGTATTCGACTTTTAAAAACATCTTAAAACATAATTGTTTACAAGTAAACATAAGAACAAAGGGATGCTATTTGAAAATCAAATGCTAAATTCAAATACATCACCGTTACTCTTCTAATGCGATAAATAATATCTATTACAAAAAATATAACACACACGTTATGAAACGCCGACATTTCCGTCACAGAACGGTACACGCGATGAATAAACAACAAAGGAAACAGAGGGGAAACAATTTCTAACGCTGGAAAACACAATAGTATTTTCAAAGGACATTATCCTTTATAGGAATAGCAGGAGAAATTCCGCAGCAGATAAATTGAAGACGTGTCTCGAACTAGACGATAATATCTTGAAAGCAAAAATTCTACGGCGGCGTTTACTTTCGTTTTCATATCAAATAAAAATGTCAAAAACATTGGAGAGGTATACTGTCATTAGTAGTTATCAAAACGAACTAGTTACTACCTAGGTGAACGTTGCTAAGGAGCAATGATTCATGAACGATCTCTCGGAATCTGCTGCATTACCGGTAGATACTAGAATACTCAAATCCTGAACTATAGGCAAAATACTAAGAGATTAAAATTAACCCGAATTTTTGTATAATTATGATTGATGCGTATGCGTAACGTCAACAAAGACCAGATTTTATAGTGGAAGAGGTCAACAATATTTTAGCGGCGTGACCTGTAAACATTGTCACTAGGCTGTCCGTAACGCTGACAATTTAAGAGGCTTACCAAATAGGATTACTGGAGACTTAATAACTTTTCAGACGACGCTGCAGGTGCGTTAGAGGTTTGCGCCTGTCAACCGGAGAGCCTTTTTATGACTTCTCTCTTACGCTTTATTTAAATCCGGCTTTGTTGTGATGGATATCTGGTTTATCGTACTTACTTTTTATTAACGATTTTCGCTTTTCTTTTGGCTATAATAAAAAGACTCTGTCTTACTTAATTAGCAACGCTTTGAGAACTGCCGTGTGCCCTAAGTATGTATCAGTATTTTTTAACTAATCTTATGGTTCGACATTTGTTTGTTGTTTGCTTTGTTCTGAAAGATGTTCTTAAATGATATTTAAAACAAAAACATTATACTTTTGCAGCTTAATATACTAGAACATGATTTTTATTTCCCTTTCGATTGGTGTAGCCGCAAAAATGCTCTGCGGTTGGTATTGCTCGCCCCCAAAGTGACAATTTCACACGTTAACGGCAATTGACAATCGACAGACCTCAACACTCGAACCGTTTCGACCGCTGTTGCCTCTTTTCTCAATTTATTGATACCTTTTTGATTAGAGTGACTGGTTACTGATATACGTTGTGTGACTTACATTTTATATTTTTTATTAAAAAAAACGTACAATACTGTATATTTTTTTTTGACAAACTCGTCATAAAATTTTGACTTCTACCCAAGAAGGTAAAAAATATCTTCTTTTAGTTTCATTACATTTATAACGATTTTAAAGTAAGTAACGTCTCTAAGAAGAAAATCTCCGAAGAAGGCAATGAGATCATGGAAAGTCCCGTCACGTATAAAAATATAAATTATAAAATCAATTATGAAAGAGGAATTTACTTTAGGCAAGGCTGGATTATTAATGCAGCAACACAACAGGAATATTTCAAAGGGAACATTAAGACGAACTGAATAAATTAGAATATAATTTACGGAGAATCTTGAGCTCGGTTGACATTTTTATAATTATTTATCTTCCTGAAATACGTTTTATTTAGCTGTAGCGAAAGAATAACAAAGCGATATTAAATTAATTCGTGGCGAAAAACAATATATTCCGGTATATCTTTGTAGAACAGCTTTAATCTACTATGTTGACTTAAACTTTCGAACCATTTAAATTTCATTATGATTATATCATTATAGTTGTAGAGTTGACCCACAGTTGCCTAATTCTCTGTAGTTTTTGTTAATATAATGTGTGCGTGTGTTAACAAACGCGAAGTCACGTCAAGTTGTCATTAAAGTTGGTAGAACGCATCATCTAGTTCGCTCTAGAAACTTCCACACTGCATCTCATGAGATTTGTGCTGTGATAAAGTTTTTATGGCATATGGACGGTTCTATAAAACTATCCATAGTAAACTAAGGAACTTTTGTAGAGGTACAGTGAAGTTTATTTAATAATGGTGAATTGAACATTAGCTCTAAATGCATTGACGCAGTTCTTGTTTATTCCAACAGATGGCACCAGTCAATTTATACGTGACTGTTCAAACTTACTTTAACCACTAGCTGTTGCATGCCGCCTCGTCAGCGTAGAAGTTTGTTCCCCGATGTACATTTCTGAGTAAATTCATTTGACCAAACACTGTACCCACATTATATGCTTACATTAAAACATTATGCAAATTGTCCACTTAAAATTCAACAGTACAAAAAGTCGGCGACGCAAAAACTCAAAGTTTCGGTCCTGAATATTCAATCTTTCCGACAAGCTCCACTTAAGCAACGACAAGTTAAGTCACAAAGGAGACACTTGGGCGCACTTATCAAGGTTTAACTGAAATTGGTCAAGTGGGTACAATCGGATGAGAGCTTTCTAAATGGCCGCCAGCGGCGTTTACTGGACGGAGTTTGTACAGCTTGCGAAATATAGAACACATTAAATTACGACATATATTAAGAAATATGAAACCTGAACTTAGTTAAAAGCATTAGTAAATTCAGAAATACTAAAAGAATATATAGATTAAAAAATACCTAGACAAAAATAGAATTATACCCAATACTAAGTTTCCAAAGCTAATTCAATATATATTTCAACGAAGAACAGAATACGTTGATAACAGTATTTATGCATTATTTGTAATAAGCCCTATTTAAACCAGAAGTATTTAATATTCTTCTCATAAATAAGAAAGAAAGGAAGTAAGATAAAGAAGCAGGTCATAAAATCAGACTGACTAGTCTATCTAATAAATGATATCTAAAACTAGCATAATATGAAATACAGAGAACATTAAGAATTCTATTATTTTTCTGCAACGCACCGGCTGTGTCATTCTGAAATTCTTCGTCTAATGCGATGTTTATTTCTTTCTCCCGAGCGAATAAAATGTTGAAGAGCTTTAGACTTAAGGAGGAATGTTTTTTTACTGCATCTCAGTTGCAGCGAGCTTGGAGCGTTGCGCTATTTAAGTCTTCGTGTTTGGTTTCCCCGCAATATCTTGCGTTTAAATCTAACTGAGTTTCTTTTTATTTATTATTGCGACAATATTTACTACGTTTAAATGTAAAGTCTATGTTAAGTTTACTATATAATAAATCAAATCACAAAAACGCAGTTGGGAACTTCATTACAAATTGTAAATTAAGGTATTCCTGCTAGATTTTCCGTTGATTAGAAATTTGGCAATCTATACTCATATTGAAGGCAACAATTAAAGAGAAAATAGAAAAACATAGTGACAACCAACAATTGTAAACATTTCAAAGTCTTAAGAAGAACAATGTTATTGCGCAAATAAAGTGTAATAAACAGGCCTTGGCAATTGAAAAATACAATTACTAAGTAAACGACTCAATTTGTCGTGTTTTGGCTTTAAGACATGAAAGTTAAAGTCGGAGGTAGAACAAGTGACAAATGGTTCGCCGCTCTGTTAATTACATTACAAATGTTATTTATGTGAGTGAGTCGTGTTCGTCTGTCGACGAAAGCGTCGCTAGTAATAAATGCCTTGTTTTTTGGTCAAATTGTGGTTTTTAATTTGACGTTTTTCTAAGAATGCAGCAATAGTTTGAGTGTTTTTTTTTTTGAGAGAAAGTGTTTTTTTAGAGAATACCTTGTTTTGTAACAGTAAAAATCAGTTCAACTTTACATTGCATTAGGATATTGGAAGTATGCCAAGTAAGAAAGTTCTGAATACTAAAGGTCGGGTATTTGACTAACTAAGATCGTTGCGGAAAGGTAAACATCGAGACGTTTTAGGGTTACAAAAATGTGCAAACTAACCAGCATATATTTGAAAATTCATATCAAAGTAATCTTTGTAACGAAAGTAGCACATTTAAGTCTGAAACTAGAAAATAATGCCAACACAAATTCATTTTTACAGAAGTACGGGACACAACTCATAGAAAAATATAAGACTTTTGTTATAGTAACAATGAAACATTTAATAAAATCCGCGGACAATTCTCAATTTCGCCGACAAGGACTTATTGGTACTGCGGTACGTATTCTATTGTTCCCACTTTCCTTGGTGGTTGTAACAAACTCTTGGGAAGTCTTGCCACATTGCCGTTGTCGTTTACATTGAAATCCTTTCTTTTATTTTCAATTTCATATTCAATATGAAAATACAGTTTATTTTGAACTCGGGTAACAATGAATTTCATGACATTATTTTTTTTTTTTAATTTAAAGTTATACCTTTTTCAAAATAAGTTATATCTCACATTATGCTTTAGACAAGTTCAAAGCATTAAACATAAAAAGGTCGATAAAGTAAAACACGAGAAAAGCAAATGAAATTGTTAGCAGTAGTAGACTCAATATTCTTATATCGACAATTCGACGATCGAGGTTAATTAAAGGCGGTCCTTTAGTTACGCGGATAATTTCAAGCAATCCACTGCTTCAAGAAAACAGTAAGCTTGATATATTAAAGAAAGACAAAATTTCAAAAGGTAAGAAGTAATAATATTATAGCTACCACTGTACTGTAATAATAGTGTCAAAGTTCACACCCGACAGTCTCGTACAATAAACTTCAAGCCGAATTAGAGCAGTTCCTTGAAAATAACCCTCATCAGTCATGTGACGTCACGACGGAATTATCTCGGCTCCACTGTATGTACAATAAGAAGGGTATCTATCAAAAGCAGATTATAGTGTCGTTAAATGTATTCGGCGACTCATCTTACTATTATGTTTGTGAGGTAGTTCCTGTGAAATTTTGCTAAGAAGGACCAGCAGTACAAGCTGTCTATAGAATACTAACATTGTCGCTACGGGTGTTTATCAATCTTTTTGGCAGGTTAAGAGTGACCTCAACCTGCTGTGAGTAGGCGCTGCACAATGTCCATCCTGACAGTATTAACTGCTATATTTAACATTCTTTGTAGTTAAATACAGTTCTTATAATTAGTGCATTTGTTAGAACTAGTCTTAATTAAAAAGTATAAGATTAGATATAAAAGAAGATAAAAAATCTTGTAAAATTCCATATGTAAGTTAAGCCCCAGTTGTTATTTAGATCAGGGCAAGTTTTTTTTTAACAACAAAACTGGGCATTCGTTAGCAGAATAAAAGAGAAGTAAAATTAAAATATTTTCTACAACAAAAATATAAATTCTCATTGGAACGGAACAGCTTTTTGTTTCAGACATCATTCAAAGCGAGCTTCGTCCTGATTATTTTTAATGTTGCACTGTGTTTTAATATACTTTAAAATATTCTTATTTTAAATAAAAAAAAAAATCTCTCTGAAGTTGCGTTTCCGGTGTAAAATTAGAAATCCAAAATTGTCAGCTCAAAGTTTTCATTGTCCCAATTCCTTCTTTGTAATATTACTGTTACATCCAAAAAATATCAGTAGAAACCAATTATTTTTTTTCGACAATTGTTTACAAGTACGCAATTTAGTCCATAGCATAGTATCTGCTTAACTTGCCATTTCTGTTTCTGTTAATACGCGGGCACAATGTCGCCAACAACAGCTTGTAATATAATGATAATAATACATTGGCGATGTTAAAAGCAATTATTAATTAAGAACAAATAATATTAACCTACAATTAATTGGTTTATTAATGAACGTCAGATAGAATTGTTAAATTAATGATTCGAATTCCGAAACAAACTGCAAGCGAACACATAAATTTAATTTCAATGTTCCAATTTACCGTAGTTTATTACTTTAGCTGTGTAACGTGTAATGTAATTTGGAGGTATTTATGTACCGATATTACATAAAAGTGTAAAGGAGATATGCTAACCGTGGCTGTTGTTTTACATGTATTTTGATAGTAGAAACTCACCATATTCAGTTCTCCATATTACAGACGTATTAATAGATATTAAATTTTATTTGAATATTTATTTATTATGACGTTTTGACTTTTAATTACCTATACCCATAGACTCGGTGTTGTTCTCTATAAGGGAAGTAATCTTTCTCCTACATACGCACGAAGACAGAGGTATCCCGACTTCCTACATTAAATAAAGCCCGTGTCAGGCGTAATCTTGATATATTTATGTTCCTACGTGACTGTAATCTTATGACCTACTTATAAATTATTTTATCACTAGCTTTAGCCCGCAACTTCGTTCGAAAGGATCTAAAAAAAAATTAACGTTACACGCCGTATCAAATGTTTTCCTTATTCATTATTTTTTTTTAATATACATTCCATCCTTATTTTTTTGAAACAAACAGTACGGACACAAAGTATGAATGCTCGTGGATATCAGCATTACCAGAGCACATATGCGTTACTTGCCTTTGAGAACGAGGTGTGCTTGCTTCTTGAAGGACTCTAAGACGAAGTAGTGTCGTAAAGCTTAATACATTCGTATAGATGTTTGCAGTGTACACTTACGTTAATAATTTGGCACTCACTATCCTTATGTTTTACATTTTATCATAAGATATACTTTGTTGTTGCAAAGTTGAATTGTATTCTTAACTCTAGCAGTACATCTTTTACTTAAATATACGACAAATGTCATTTATAATTCAAAGTTTTGATTGTTGAACTGAGAGTCTCCATTGTTAACACAGACACCTCTGAGAAGTAAAATGAACCGTTTAACTACTTTAACTAGTTTTCATACTGAAACGAGATAAGTTCTAGAATATAAGTTTTTCGTTATGTTTATGATTTTCATATAAAATTAATAAATCATTACAAACCAAGTTTATTATATCGTTATCATCGTCATCACTTGTCTGTCTATTCTTGGATATAAGCCTTGTTTAGTACGATTCTAAAAAATAGGTACCTTTTGACTTTATTTTTATAAAGCAGACGCTATTGGACTCCCGGGAAGTATGTGACAAGAGCTCTCTTAAATATAATTATGTTGCGTTATTTATATAAATTATAATCAAGTATGGCGATTATAATACAATATAAAATACAAAGACGACGCTATATCATATATTGCCTTTAAAATTAAAGGCAATCTATCGTACTAGTACAAACGGTTAGGTACAATTCTACGTGATTTCAGATTGCTTATCTACTGTACTAAGGTGCATGCGAGTTTTAATAACTATTCATACTGCAATGCCTAATTTTATTTTTGTGTATTCTGCTATCACTGGTATATATAAATAAACTTATTCACTGCATGAGCTTTACCAATTGCTCGCCGAATAACGTCTCTCAGCTGTCACTTTACAGTGCTGTTTTTAGGTATTGCATCCGTGAATTCCCTTTGTTTTCTATCTCGCTAAAATAGCACCTGAACGTAGCCAAGTTTCTCTCAAATGTTTGGACATTGATTAAATTACTTGCTTCGCTTTATTGTCAGCCCGAGAGCCGGTGAAGTTTTTTGTAAACTGTCGTAAAACTTTTAAATACAATCCTCTCCGCTGAACAGGATTTGTTATATTAAAGCGTGTCTTTTGCATTGTTTTCGATATTTATTCTAACAAATATTCGTTTTAACGAATAAAACAAAAAATGCATGAAACATCTCCAAATTTTTTTTTAAATTTATAGCTGCAATACTATATTTTCTGTTTAACGTTACTTCGACCAAAACAAAACTCGTTACTTTGCATTGCTATCTTTGATTTTGCATCGCTTAGTTACATTTCTTCGGAGAATATAGTTCATGTAACATACAACATAATGGTTGAACAGGCGCACTCTAGTACCGTGTTTTATGCAAGTTGTAAAGCGGAGGACGGGGTCGGCTTGCACGTTGTTAGACTCCGAGAGCGCCATCTAGTGACGACTTTAACGATGTACTCTTGCACCTCGTTACATTTTCTAATACCATCGTATTCTTCCGTTTATTTTACTAGATTCTGCTCGCAGCTGTGTCCGAGTTAAATCCTTTTTTACATACTTTTGTTTTTAGTGACTACTAACTCTATGAACATACAATTAATTTGTTCAAATAGTTCTTAATAAATTACTGTACTTTAAATCTTTGCTTTGTTTTGTAAGCAATTAAGTATTATTTTATTTAATGTGTAATCCAATGATGATTGTGAAAAAGTAATTTCCGATAAAATCGCTTCGCACATGATTTTAAAATTTATAACAGCTGTATATCATTTTCGCATTTAAATCGTCCAATTTAAAATTTATACGATTTCTGTATCGTTTCAAAATTTATCCAACATTGAAAAGTCACGTATGGTATGACGAGATGAAATTAAGAACGTGTGCGCTCTGACGTAATTGCTTACTGCAAGTAAATTTTCAATTTGACAACGAATTTACCGAAACGTGTTTTCCAAAAGAGGAGACAAAATTATAATCCTACCAATTTGTGATAAGAGTAGGATGGAAAAGGGAAATGTCCTTTTCAAGGGAGAAGATGTATAGAAAGGGGAAATATTTACACATCTAATCTGTCTATTAAAATCAGGCAAACCATTTGCATTCTTTCAAGTTCTAGTTGTTACAGGCAGCGGTCATTTATTTATTTTACCAATAAAAAGCGCTTGCCGACAAGCTAATAAACTCTGTTAATTACTCCTTGTAGTAATTAACATGATTAAAAAAAGGAATGTCAATTTCTTATTAAATTCTCATCAAATTCGCCAGGCGGCTTCTATCATTGAGTTAATTAACTTCGGATTAGGCTTTAACAGAATTCTTTGGTACCAAATTAATTTTTATATTTAGATAATAGCTACTATGTATTACAAGATATGATGTTCTAAACAATTGAGAAAGTTAAGTTGTTTGTCATGTTATCCTAAAATCATTCTCCGTTAATCTTATTGCATTGTAATTTGATTGGTGTATTTGCGTTCATGAAAGCTCAATAAAGCTTCAGAAAGAGTCCAATAATTAAGTTCAAAATGAAAACTACGCTATTACTCAATTAAGAGTCCGAATGGTAAGAAATATTGTAAGCTCGTTGCACCTGCGCATCTGCTACTGGTATTTATTTCCCTCTTCAGAATTCCGTTCTACGATTAATTAAAAATGTGTCTGTAATATTTTACTCGGTACACGCATAGCAATTAATGTACTTACAAATAAAATGTTTGATTGCTTGTTTGTTTTGGTCCATAGAATATTGGACAGATTATGAGAAGCTAGTAATCTGGGTGAGTCGGCAACTTATGTCGGTTTTCGTTGTGGGGCTCAGCGCCTACCCCAGGTGACTGGGCCTTAATGTGGCTTGTATATTACTAATTTTTCAGTTTGTCCCAATTCTTTTCTAATGAAGGCAATTTTTCTCTCATCTGCTCGTATAGTGTAGCGGATATCCATGGACATCAAGGACGATGTGATACCACGTTTGCCCTCTTCTCTTAAAACAAGTGTAGTTATCGAAACAAAATGTGAAATATCTTTGTATTGTCAGTGTAATGATGTCAGTAATTTCTTTACACACTCCCGGAGAGCGGAGGTGGACAAGTGACAAACGACACGCCTCGCCAAGCGTACAGCTAACTGCTAACTAGGTTAGAAACATTATTAATGGGTGGGTATTGTGCTCAAGTGGCTGTGTTGAAGTTTCGCCAGATATTAACGGGACTACATACAATATCCACGAAAAGTAAAAGATAGCAAGAAAAAAAAAGAAAACGCTTTTGCATTTATAAGAGATGGTGTTTCGCTTATTTATATAGCATTGCTGTGAAATAGTAGAAATATTTCTGTATTTTTTGTTATAAATGTGTGTCAAATTTCAAATTCTAGTTCTCAATCCCTTCTCGTTATTTTGTTAGCCGACAACAATGACGAGCATATAATCATTATATTATAAAAAAAGACTTAATTTACTAAGTTAAAATTGAATATTTTATAAAGTCGAAACTTTATTAGAATTACTCGAGTTTAATTACGCGGCACATTCGCGCTCATTAATTTCTTTCCGTCTTTCGTTATAATTAACGAATGGAGTCCTAAACAGATCCATTTAATCTACAATGCTCGTTAATTTCCCAAGCGGTCGTCTGTGAAATCTTTACGTGAAAATAAAACAAAACGTTTCCATACTTGCCGGTAATCTTGACTACGTGTATTTCATCCGATTTTGTTTTGGAAGTGAATTTATGTGCTTATTCATAGATAGACTCGACAAGTGATACAAACATTTTTTTTAACAGTATAACGTGTGACATCCGAAACAGAAAACGTTGTGACCTATAATTTCCCTGGAGGTGAAAAATGAAACGGGTCCGATGAAGGTGAAATTGTTTTGAAGATTTACTTTTGTGACAGATGTCTTTTTTCAGCTTTTTTTTCTGAAAAAGTTGATTTAACTTATTGCAGAGTATTTATAATTTTGTAGATTCGTAAGTTCTACAATTATTTACTTAAAGCAAGCGATTTATTTAAAAGGCACATACTAAAAGTTGAATGTTAGTTCATTCATATAAAATCTTAGTAAAATAACCCATTCAACAACCTATCTATGTATTCCTTTCAATCAAGATAATTTTTTATTCAATTTCACAAAGAAATAACTTCCCTCTTGACAGATTTATTCCGTGTGAGACGAATCTTATCAATTCTTTCGCTATGTAAATCCCTTTCTCGAATCCAATAACGAAATCATTGCCGGAGATACGAGGTCGCGATAACGTTTTATAACATAGTTTTTCACTTGAATTCGTTGAACTAGGCGGACATCGCGTGCGTTTTGAAAAGTAAAATATTGTGGAATGTCTAACCGAAATTAATATTCGATCGACATATGATTATTCGTTATTATTATTATATATTATAAGTCGTTGAATGCGGCAGGTGGAGGAGCGCATACTGTGGAAGGCATTGGGAAAGGCCTATGTCCAACAGTGG
>JAODUI010000023.1:561303-597027 GCA_027563995.1 Papilio gigon | reverse complement strand
CGTGTAAATCGGTGTCGGTACCGACTAGTTTCGAGCACATGGGAGGGTCGATTAAGGCGAAAGTTACACTGAAGCATTCGCAGTTGGAAGATATATTGACAATTTTGCTGTATTCATCATACCTTCAGATTTCAAGAGTTGAAAACAGCCATGCATCATTTTTACCAGGACTGTGGTTCGTCCGCCCTCCAGGTGGACCGACGACTTAGTGCGGACGTCAGGAAGGCGTTGGATGCGGAGAGCGGAGGACCGCATACTGTGGAAGGCATTGGGAAAGGCCTATGTCCAACAGTGGGCAGACAGACGCTGACGATGATGATGATGCATCATTTTGTACATTCTAATGAAATTTCAAATTTCGTCAGACATTATTACAACTAAAAAAAACGGTGAACACTCACATATCCATCTGATATCGGCACCGACTAGTTACGAGCTTATTAGGGGCTCTTCAGTTTGACTGCGCTTGTATTATTTTACTATTCACTTAAAACTGAACATGTTTACCGGCTTCAAAAAACTATTCCACCAAACAAGTGAAAGCTTAAGTTGTTTAGAAGGATAAAATGTGTCACCCTGGCTACAATGTTAAGTCATCTCATAAGTTTCCGGCGGTAGCTTAAAGTAAGTTCCATTAAAGAATGTAAAGCAGCCTTTCTACACTACAGCGATAAAAGTATCATGGTTTATGCAAAGCCTTAACTTATCTCGATGCAGATTAAAATCATAATAAGCTGTAAATAAACGTCTTTATTATTTTATGACGAAGTGTGACCAAATTAAAATTAGTTCTTGGACTCAGTCCATTTTTTTATGTGAGGCGTGTGGCGTAATATAGTTCTATAGAACATGGAATTTGTACAAAAGGAATAAACTTTTTTTATTTTTTTATTCCGTACTATCGCTAGATATATGTAGTAGAAAATCAAGGTGTGTTGGCTTGCATAGTTACCAGAGTGCGCGTGTGTGTGAGTGTGCGTGTGTGTGTACACGTGTATGTACCAATGTGTGTGCGTATTTCAAATTCCTTCACTGAACGGTTTCTGCCGTACCAGATACAACAAAACCTTTTTTATCCGTTGGTTCGAGGTCAACCACTTACCTGGCTAGTTCGAAGCTATTTTCCAATTAATTCTGAAATACTTACTTTCTTAAGGGAAACTATTTTGTTACATTTCTTACATAAAAATCCCACTTACTATCAAATACGCTTTGAGTTGTGTAGTTGGAAAAGAAATCGTCAAACATCAATATTACGATGTTTTTTTTACTAGTACAGGGAGCTAGCCAACTATACATTTACTTTAAATGCAGTTTTAAGTGTACAGTTTTTGGTTAAACTGAACCGTTCGATTTTTCAGTAAAAGCTGAAGACGTTGTCTTTAGTTACGTTGTACAAACAAAAAAAAATCTGGTATACTAGTCATACTAGAAAGAACCCGCAAGTTAAGATAATATATTTAATTTCTAAGTATACAATGTAATGTACTAATCAGACTTAATGCAATACTATTTTAAAGTTAATAACTTGGTCCAACGTTAAGTAGTTGAAAGAACGGTCTATTTGCTTTATCAAAGTATGTGAAGTACAACTTGGTTTACAATAAATAGAACAAAAACCGTTAGTTAATTTTGCGGACTTTATTGCTTCCTTACCATAGTGGCGTGCGGAAATTGCGGCCGTTTTCTTTGAAAGCATATTTAATAGCTGTAAACTACGGCCGATTAAATGTTGCCAGTACTTAATAAATTAAGTACTCTCTTAATCTTTTCAATTAAAAACCACGTCTGCTGTTCCTCTGGATTACCCTCGACCCGGATCTCCACTTAGTTGTATCCATGGCTCGTTTGACCCTTTGCCTTATCAAAAATATACACGAATGAAGTGTCATCGGTGCCACGTCAGAACGACATGTTGTCAAAAAGATAATATTTATCTAGGCAAATTACAAACAGGCGGTATTCACGATATATCATTGCTATACACATCGAACGTACAACGGAATTTCAATGATACGTCACTGACTATGCAATCACGAACCAGACGTTTGCAGTGAATTTATGATATTTGCTAATTGATTCAGCCGCAGCGAGTTAGAATGCACGCCCGCCGCGCCGGCCGACATTACAGCTGATTTATTTGCAACACAACGAAATATTAGCCCAGTTACACGGATTGTTCGAATGTCAACAATATTGTGTATCATTCAAGATTATCTACCGCATTCGGAGTTGCCTATTGTTCACCGTTATACAGCTCACTGCTTGTATTTAGAAATCGAATATGAAAATACTGTTTAATTAACACTTTAATTCTGCTGGTAAGACTCTGTGGTTATCAAAATAAAACACACAGGTTGGTTTCCAGACATGTAATCTGATTGACACAGAATAAGATACTCCGTGCACAGTTTATCTGCTATTATATAAGTTGACTATTTTCTTAAAGATGCAGGTCAATCATTTAAACATTAGCTTCTTGATTCTAATGAAATTAGAAATCAGTTTCTGCCGCGCCCTAACAGAGGCAATGTGGCGAGATGGCGTCAACGGTATTTTTTTTAATATTGATTTTATTTTTGGATTGATTGCACAATTTACAGTCAACACCATTTGTCTTATAAAATTTACACCGATCATATTCCACGTTACTCCACATCTGCATATGCTCTGTCCGTTTGGCCGATAACGTCTCTAGAGCCAGGTCAATATTGGCATAACACCTACAGTTAGTCGCATGTCGATTACCACACTAATTAGACTACATTGTAACGTCTGATAGCACGCCACGCCTGTGTGCAATATTACTAATAATTTTGTAACACTGCAATAATTCTATTACATTTAATTATGTGACTGGTATAATATGAACCTCATTACATACTTCTTATACCTACGTATGTAGTTTTAGCGAGATGTAGACCATTAGCTAACCAACGTATTCGCTTATTTAACATTGATTATAAATTCTAATGCAATATGCATTAGAATTTATAATCAATGTGGTTGCCATCGACCGCTGAATTATGTTAACGCATCAAATTATTGCAAGCTTCGTTCCGCACATAAATTAGATGGTTCATTATTAAATTATCTGATATCAAACGGCATGTTCATAGATGTGGCAATATGTAATGTTATATGGCAATAAACACGCTGGCAGCTTTTTATCACCGAGTTAATGTTAACTAAGGCACTTCATGCGGCAACTTGGGACCTGAAGGAAACAAACTAACTTTAACGTAACATTATATTTATAAGTAATCATTCATATTTTTTCTCTCGAATATAAGTCGTCGCATTTTCACTGTACGCTTGAGTTCAGTCAAGTATTGGAAGCTTTAGAATGTTTTAAAATCAAGGCGTAATAATTCTAAAAGGGGCAACCGGCACTTGTGGGAGCGACAGAGCGAACATTTATAAAACATCAAGAGCCATTACACATTACATTGCTTTCATTTTTTTACGCTCGTTAAATGAAATCTGTGAGTGTGAAATTTCCTTTATAAATAGTGAGGTAGAAGACATTGGAGCTGGTTCAAAAGAAATTTTGAAAATGATTAACGATTTGTATAGAACGCTGACCGGGGAACTTTTGTGAATTTTCTAATATTTTTGTAACCGTTCCTGATAAGCTTGAAAATGCTTGTATCAACATATGGTTCACGACAATAGTCGAATAGCGGGATTTGAACCTACGACCACGATATCTGTAGTCCGTACCACAGCTATTGGGCTACCGGCGCTTCAAAGTTAGTGAGTTACGGAGTTATATAACTAAACCGTTCATTGACTTCATTGAATTTGTGCATACTATAATGTTTTTTTTATACGAGAAGGGGGTAAACGAGCGGTGAGATCCCAAGTGATCATCGACGCCCATGGACACCTGCAATACCAGAAGAACCACAGATGTGTTGCCGGCCTTTGATAGAGACGTGCGTTTGCTTCTCGAAGGATCCGAAGTCCTGTTGGTTTGGAAATATACTTATAATTGTTTCTATGTTTAGGTTTTGTTCTTTCTGAAAGAGGGAGACAATTTTAGACGTATACAGTACAGGACTGCCATCGACATTTGAAAACTCTTTTAAGTCAGTGTTCACTTTTTATTTGAAGTCCCGCCTGTGATTCAAAGAGAACGTACGAGTTCGCGCCCCGCGCCGCTGCAGACGCGATTCTCTTCAATTACTGACGTCATGAATATAAATGTGCCCTACATTGGTTGCCTTTTTACAACGGAAGCTCTCTATGGTTTTGTACAGTACGCAAATGAATAAATTGCGACCATTTACTACCAACTTTTACAGTAACATTATTTTTATGGCGGTTTTAAATTTAAAATACATTAATCTATATCTGCCATGTATTCTTTCACGTATAAGCTTGTAAAAAGTTGTTACAAGCGAGGCCGGATTAAGTACCACCGAGCCCCGAGCTGAAATAAGATCTTTGTAAAACTTTTAAGCACTTACTGGCTAAAAGCTCTCGTTTATGTAATACGTTATCATGGCAGCAATTTGCTACTTGTAACTTTAAAATATTATACGAATTTTATTTGTTGCTGTTCAAGCGTGCTTTTACTATGAACGTATCAAATTTGCCGTCAACAGTTGGCGATCGTTGGAATTTAAAATTTCAAAAACAGGATCTTACAAGATTGTCAATGTCTATAATATTATGTGGTATTTCTGATGCTCAAGTAAGCATTGCTTACACAACTTAGATATAGACCAAAATGTAAGTTGAAAATTGTTTTTAAAAAAAATCATACAATTTGAATTCCCGTGCGAGGTGACTGTAACAAAGAGTAGCAATAAATGTTGCAGATTCAGGTAAATTTGCTTTTACAGTTTATTCCGATTTCCATTAAAAAATTTAATATTTACATACGAACAGATTTTTATGTATTGCACAATTTAAACAAGGAATTCATGTGTTAAATATGAACCGTAATATTTGAAATAATTGTGTGGACGGTGGTTTTTTACATTAATAAACAAAAAATCGCAGTTTGTAAGTAAACATAAAATATTCGTTTTGGATGGCGATGTCAACCCAACTCTCATATTAAAATGACAGAGGCCAGAAGCCTTTGTCACTTAAATTGGGACATACTATTTCCAAAGTGACACCGCACAAGTTACCGACCTTACCTTCCGACCGTGCGATCTATTTTTATATATATTCAATAGAAAAGTTTTATTTACTAAAAATCTTTCTTTGAAAACTATTAGTAGCTGTTTCTATGTACTGTCTTATGTGGAAAGTAACTTTATTTTGCGCCGAAATATCTAGAAACCATCGATTTTAAATGCGAAAGATCGGCTCTCGCAGAAAGCAAACAAAATTGAATCAGACGGCGGGATATTAAAGCGTTCCCAAACAGAGAGGAGCTCAATAATGCAAAGCTTCTAGCGTTGTTAAAATTCAATGGGACCGTTCGTTCTTTAACGTGAATACAAAGACTAGCTTATCCGCGGTGTAGGCCGTGCTAAGCCGCAGCTATGATTATTTTTTCTTTATTAATGAAGATAACAGAACACGAAGTCCTCAACCAAAGTTGTTTAGTACTGTTTCAACGTAGCATCTTTACCACATTACTATCACCACAAGAAGAAATAATTAATTTTAATACCAATAAAATGCTATTGAATGTTCCAAACCGCAGATTTCCCCTACTGATAATCGGATATAAAATTGATTACTCTCAACATCTAATGCAGTTGCAATGAAATAAATGACAAATTATGTTTTTGTACCAGTATTCACGAATCAAATGACATCGCTCCGTAAGGTACCGAAGGTCACAGTAAAAGAACAAATGCGAAAAAAAACATTTCCTTCTTGTCCACCAGTCAATGAAATAATTCATTCATATTGTCTAATGTAAGGTTTTAGTACAATAAGTAACTTAATATAAACAAACAACACGAAATTGTTATAGCTCCTGTGTTGATTTGGGATTGTTCTGTAATTTACGAAGCCATACCGAATGTTATCCCGAATAGTATTGCGAGGAATTTCCCAGTCGGTTGAATAATTGCCAACCGCGTGTTGCGAGTGCTTGCCGATGTGTGTTTGGGTTATTTATTGGAACGTACTTATGACGACTGCTACTTCAGATCGTGGGCGCTGTAAGGGATGGGAAGGGGGAGGGTGGGGGCGATAGCTGATTTACGACCGAAAAATAACTAGTTTTATACGAGTAAAAGTGTAACGAACTAAGAGTCTCTTAACATAAGCGGGATAACATTACACATTTTTGCTGACAAGCATTAAAATTGGTCGTTATAGTGCCTATTAATAGAATAATTCGATCCACTTCGTCAAAACAGTTTCTACAGCAATTAACACAGTCCGTTTGTTATCCGCAATCGGTCACAATTACGGAATATCTGTCTCAGGCAATATGCCGCTCCGGCACACAGAATCATATTAGTGTATAATCCAATTAAAATATGAAGACGAAGAGAATTGTATTTGCATCAGCAGCTGCGTACATTCATATCAAACAATTAATCTTATCATCCTAACACGATAAAATTCTCGGAAAAGACCTTAATCCGTTAAATTTTCTGTAACATTTATTTGAACTACTCAACTGGTTATCGCGCGTTAACTCTATTGTGACTGTGTTCCAGAAGGTCCAAAACGAAGAAGTTTTAGTTTACTGTTTATTTCATTTGTATTTTTTCTTTCTGCATAATTGAAACGCTTAATTTAGGTCTTAAGTGGCAAATAGTGTTATTTTCGAAAATGGAACTAAAATGATATCGTAGTAAATGTGTGAAAATTAAATTTATTAACAGATAACATTTTCTGGATTTTTACTAAATGATTTTCATATCGTTTAATAAACCGAGACGTCCCTTAATTAACTTTTTTTGATTAAAAAATGAAATCCTCAGTTATATAACCAGCTTCACCGCGACGCAGCCTGCGGCGCGACATTCTGAAAACCATTAGCTCGAGAGGACGAAGTTAACCTAATTATCAAAACTCATTTGAAAACCAGAAACGCTCTGAACTATAAATATAAATGTTCATAAATTATTTTCCCACATTTTTAATTTAAAATGACGATGTTATTTTGTTTTTTTAGAATACGAACCGAAATCGGAATATTTACCAGCCTCCGTAGATAAAGTCACATTCGATTAATGAAAGAATCATCAAAATGTACACGAATTTGGTTCCAATAAACACAAGACATGAACGGGGGGCCTGGAATAACAAAACAATAATCGCACGTCTATATAGCCATATCCTATAACTACTCCTCGTCTTACATAAACTTCCAATCGATCTCCTATTTAAATGCCCTTGAATTTTTATTAAAGAGGACGTATGGAGCTAACGGTTAAGTAAATTCAGCAATAAATTGTTCCCAGCCACCCTTCGATCGAAGGGATCGCGACCTTTACGCAAAATTATTGCTTTAAAAGTTTTTTTTGTAGGAATTATATCACATGAATTATTTCATAATTAATTTTATTTCTCTACCAGTTCCAAAAATAATAAAGATCGTAGTAGATAGTACTTATGCGTTGTTACAGACGTTAATGTATCTCTGTGTCCAAATTATTCCAGATTTGCTAAAAACATCCATGAGTCTTTCTAATAACATAAATGTAAAATTTGGATGGCTGGTTAGAAGTTATCTTCAGAACGTTTTCACGGATTAAAGTTGTCTAGAAAAACACATAGGCTTCTGAGGTTTTTTTTAGCTCGGTCTCAGTCACGGACCACAGCTAGTGTCTACACATACGTATAGTTTACGCTCTCTATCGTGGCGTGCTTCTTACATAACTCTGAATATTGTAGAAGTAACTGAATTTGGCCCATAGTTTCTCACAATATAATATTCCCCGTGACACTTCATTTTACAGCCGCTGACGAAAGTTATATTTGCAGTATCCCTGTTTAAATTTAATTAGTTCACTAACTTTAGTTATTAACATAACTGGAGTTAGTTTTAACCTAGTTAGTGTAAAATAGCGTTTAATTTGCATATTATAATGCCTCTAGTTCACAGTACTTTAAATAACCATCTCGTGATGGCGATAACGGTGATGACGTCACCTGTGACGTAGTCCGTTCATCTACTATTCAACCAGAATTATCTTGTACATAAGAATCAGTGTAAGCTCTTTAGTAAGTCTTTCTTAATTTATATAAGAACTAGAATCTAAGTATCAAGAATAATTTATCGAGGCCTAGCCACCTTGAACAATTAGAAAGTGTATTAATTATTATTATTAATGTACCATACTACTCAGTTATATTGATACACAATTTGTCAATCCCGTGCCCAACATTGCCTTGTATCCAATTGTATTAGGGTTCCGCTTACATAAGCAGCTTCACTGTTCAATTTAATTTACAAACGTAATAAATTAGTGCAGATCGTGCGGTCTGTCGCTGGCTATGTTCGCTCGCGTCGCGTCACTCAAATGTTCACCCTCATTTCGTATTCAATGCGCATCGCCGTTTAGATTGTTAATTATTGCCGAGCGAATTATGTACAAACCTCAATTCATTGCGACCACACGTTATGTTAATGATATTAGACTTACAAAGTAATACACATTTACTCTGTGATGAACAATTTTGCTTTAAACGAGCTTACACATGTTGTTGTCACTTTCTTTTCCAAGAGAGGGAAAGGGATGACAATAAGACTTTTAAAAAGTGCTTCGAAAGTCACAGTTACATTCTGCTACACTGTTAAAAAGTCTTCACAATGGTCGTCATTCTCATCATCATTCCCAAAAATATCTACTACAAACACTTGTTCCTCCACATCTTTGGCAATACTGACCTTCGACAAGATTGTAAGTTGGTGAAGCTACCAAGGAAAATTTGTTTTTTTCGTGGCACCAATCTTTATCACTCTTCGCTGATCCAGCACGATAAAGAGTGCTAATGGTATTTGAAACAATATTATTACTTACAATGATTTTCTTAACTATACTGTTGTAATAAGAAATTGCTTTTTATTTCCTTTCCTTTGTGTCGTTAACAAAAAAGACGGACGCCATTTACTATGTGTAAAGAGTCGTGAAACGTGTGACTTTGAAAGCAATGGTCCGTAAATCCTGCGTAGAAAATAGGTTACTTTAGGTGATCGTTTATGGAAATTCAATGGCCCAACTGGCACTGCGAAAAAGGTTTCTGAACTTGATTCAGAAGAACTACGAAAATAAATGAGAAAATAACCAACACGTCTCCGAGCCGAAGCAAACGTCCTATAAAACATTGAAAAAGAAAAAATAAAAATTTATTGTATGCTGTTGTTATTAAAAAAAAATGACTTCGATGTTATGAAAATTAATAAATTAATAAGATCAATTTGCAGTAAGCACTTGCATAAAATATTTGAAATTCAAATGCCAACACATTAAAATTACACCTGGGATCATTCGAACATTTTCAACATATTCAAGGTACTATGGATGTTGGAGCAATTTGTTGCGGTAATCTCGTATACGTACATCTATGTTAATGTCGTAGTAAAATGTATTTTGAACAGTAAACAGATTATCCCTTAGACCCGGGCACGTTACCTCACCAGTCCTGAATACATTACGTCTTGTTCAAGCCTGCACAAGTTTCATCATGTTTACATTTTCTTAGAATTCAACTTGCATATATACTTCTGCTGTAATTTATAGGCGTTTTACCACAGCGACTAAGAGAAGGTAATTAAAAGAAGCAATGAGAATGTACCGGACCATAACTCCATGACAGAATGAAGACATCTAGTGACTCGACTCATACAAATCGGTCTTTGATTGTAAAAAAGAAACACAATTTGATTTAGTAGCATATGGCATTTAAAAGAATATAATTATGAAATATACATTTTTGAACAAAATAGTACAATAGCTAATGTTGGTATTAAAATTTATTATTTTGTATTCATAGAAGAGTTTCCTTATAGTGGTGAATCCTTTATTAGCAGCCCTCTTCGTTCCTTGTGGAGCGGAATGAGTTATGGCATCGATTGAAACGGAAATTGATGAATTGAAAATTCCCGTCGAACCAAGATTGATCGATCGAGATAATTGACTATTTTGCTACGGAATTGTTATGTACGGCAAAATATTTTTGACCAATTTATGACAATGACAAGATAAGAATACAAAATGTCATTTCAATTTGTTAGAAGCAAATATATTTTACATAATTGTTAAATAAATAAATAGTTATAGAAGGTATTTTCTCCATAAAACAGAAGTAGGTTCACTGTTCAGTTTATTATTGGAATAATTAATAATTCAGTTAAGAGCAGCGCTAGTTTTCAATGCTTTTATTTAAATCCAGGAAAATAAGAGCCATTTTATTGTCTCTCGGTAAAGAACGATACCGTAAATAGAATGTTATGTATTGGAATAATTAAATATTTAAAGTTAATCTAAAGAACTCCAGCGTTTCGGTTCCAAAATTGATTATTAAAGCCCAGTCTTTTTGAGGCAATATATATTTTTTAAAATGAAATCTTATAAATTGCTGAGATTTTTTCGCAAGCGTACACAACTCGAGATTTAAATCTCCCACTAAGAGATACTGCAAATAAGCCAATGCAAGATAAGCTCCATAGCGAGGGAAAGAAGCAAACAAGGATTGCGTGAAATTATATTTCTTGTTGAGATCATCTCGTAGAAAAACTTGGAAATTTCCTAGTCACAATTTTAATTTCGGTTTTTAGCTTAGTTTTATTTAACAAGTTCGGTTCTATTTCTATTTACGACTGCGGTTGTTAAGAACTTTCCCGGTTAGGAATAGATCAGTTTTAAAAAAAAAATGTATTTTTTTTACAGAACAAAAAGTAATGAATTGTAAAAAAATCTGATTTTTTTGTATTAAAAAGCAAGATTTCAGAATTTTAAAATAATGTAAGACACTTTTTCAATTGCAGTTACTCTATCTGACTATAAGAACAAACTTATTTACTTAATATTTTTCAGATCCAAAACATCATAATGCTAACTTTCTACCTACTTGCTACCTGATTCGCTGCAGTAGTCAAGAATTCGCACGGCAAATATTCAGCACTTTCCGAGTTTGGCTTCTCTCCAATAGCTAACTGCAATTTGTTGCCGTAAATTTCATTTCTTATGTCCGTTGAGACTGATAAAGTATTCCACACAAACATCACGCTCGGCTTAAGTTCTAGGATTGTTTATTACTTATAATATTGATTTACCAAAATTTACACAATTAACTACAGGAAAAGCAATTCTGACTTAATGGAAACAGATCATTTTCCTATAATCGTTTTTTATTTGTGTGTTCCCTAATTGATAACTAAGGTAATTTTTGTGTTTAGTCACTTAACCTGCAAAAGTTCTTTATATATTGCTGCTGTGGTATTTTTTCAAGTACAGTAATTATTTTTTGAAATAACCTGTTTTTAGATTTGTCGTAGATTTACATAAAAATAAATCTAAGAAAACATGAAATGATAAGCCTTTATAGTAGAAACTCAACATAAAGTGCGACAGTGAAAAATAAACTTTAGGTCAAATGGAAATATAGCCAGTAAAAGTCGCTGTATTTTAATAGCGCGTAATTATCTTCATCTTTGCAATATTAAGTTTTCAAGAGCATCATTAAAAGTTGTTCGCCCCACGCTCACGGCGCCTCGTCCTCAGCCGCGGCCGCCGCCACAAACTTTACACTTTTGTACAGACTTCGTATTGAATCTACCATTTTTGTAAAAGCTGCAAAACTGCTAATAATACTAACTTCTGCAATTATTACGTTTTTTTTAAAATAAATATTAAAGGAACCTAACTTGTAACGCATTTCTCAATTTCAAGTGAGGTGAACGATGACAACAAGTAAGAAATAATTTTGTCATTGTGCGAATATACTTCTATACTTAAGAAACAGCTATTTCCTTATGTCCCACAAAACACGGCATTTATTACTGGAACCGTCCTCGACAGACGAACACGACTCACTCACATAAATAACATTTGTAATGTAATTAACAGAGCGGCGAACCATTTGTCACTTGTTCTACCTCCGACTTTGACTCAATGTGTCAAAACAGAAATATCAGATATGCTATACAAAGTAACAAGAGTGTATAATTTTTACTTCTGAATGACGATTAGTACAATGGGTCTGCATTATCAGTCCTTTCTTCATTTATGATACCTTCATGGTGTTCAAAAAGCTGGTAACTCTTATTATATATGACTAGGTAGTTACTTTTAAACCTAAACCTACGTAGCATTTTCCTGGAAACGCAGAAAACAAACTAAAACCGTTTGTGCACGTAATTCCTGTGGCTGTAACTGTATACCTTGAATACATATAAAATGAAAGAACCATAAAGTACACGCTTACAATCTTACGATAAGCTGTAACCATAAATTATTACGATCGCTTTTATGTGTATCATAATTTTGTGTTTTATACTGTTTCATAAAATAATGACATAAAGAAGCTTAATTATATAACGCATGTTAGTAAAATATGTTCACTTTGAAAGTTCAAGGGTGTAATGAATAGATCGTCAGTAAAAACGATGAATTGTAGACACACGTCGTTAACTTGACGAAGACAGTATCTTGTCGGACGCCGACAATTTGAATTATGTCGACAGTCTCGGTGTTGGTGATAAAAGAAAAGAATATTCAATGGCAAATTATACGGAATATAAATGAGTTTATTTGATAAATGCATTATAAAATCACCTTTTATAACAAAACTTCTAGTTATAAACCTACAAGGAATAATTAGTAGACAGCGCCTGTGTCGTTAAATAACACCAGTAGAGCAGGCTAATGTATATAATGCTATAATATCTTACTATTTAACATCAACTTTCTTTACAGTCCCAGTACTAGTCTCTGTATCGTTGGACGATCCTGAATTTGAATGTTCTAGTTTCGTACTAGTGTCGTGTTTGACACTATCACTTTTACAACTCTTTAAAGTTTTGTTTAAAATTAGAGAAGGATTGATAGTCTTTTTTTGCTTAACTTTGACCGCTTTTTCTAGAGGCTTATTAATACTTTCACTTCGTTGCTGCAGCTTGTTCAAGCTGAAATTAGGTTTGATTTGTGCCGTTCTTTCTTTATCACTTATACCAGGAAGAAAGAAATCTGAAACACAAACGTAATCTTCTTTAGGCATCACCTGAACTGTATTTAACTTCACAGGTACAATTTCAAGTCTTTTTTCGAATATTGTTTCTGGTCCCTTGGAATCTAATGTAACTGAACTAGTAGGTGATTCTACTCCTCCTACTAACTCTTGAATAAGCTTATCTTCTGCGAGATCATCAAGAAAATCGCCGTCCTCATCTTCTATATTTTCATCTGAACAAATAGACGAGAATGATTTAACTGATCCAGTAGTGTGCGAGTGAAAATCATCCGGTAGTCTAACTCGCGGTACATTTGTGGATATTTCAACCTGACTGTGTGAAGGTTGTATTAAGATTTTAGTATCTGAAATACTCGGCACATCACTAGAAGCTATTATTACTTTTGGATATTCCCTTCTATGGTCAGCGTATTCATTCATACTGTAATTACCATCAAACGATTTTTTTGAGTTTTTGAAGTCGTCATAGCTTGTCGAAAGGGATTCTATATTTTCATAATTTTGTACTGGCTTTGGTTCACAGTGTGTATTATTTGACTTAATTCCAAATGAAGAAAAGGGCTTCGAATTTTGATACGCAAGTCGTCGTTCTAATGTTGTCGTACGTGGCGGAGGTTGTGGCGGCACTTTTGGTTTCTCAAAAATACTTTCTGAATTCCCTGGGAAATTTCTAAACGTATGGAGATTTGTAGTTTGTAATGACAGTCTTTTTTGTGCTTTAGGAAAATCCGGTAATACTTTTGGGAAATTTCTCCTTTTAATAATCATTAGAGATTCTTCAGGTGATAAAGGTTCAAGTTGAACATCATCCTTTGAGGTAACGTTTATGTTATTTCTAAATATGACCGGTGGCAGAATATCAAGTATGTTTGATCCTATATTCATTTTCTCTCTCATCAATAACTCGTAATTGACATCCGCAACGGGATCGGACGAAGAATGTTTATGTAAAATTTTTAGCGGCGTTTCTTGTTTCAACGATAGCGTTACCACATTAGTAAAGGTTTGATTTTCGTTTTCTTTCCTTTTATCGCATTTGAAATTGCCTTCAGTTTTTGATCTCTGTAGTTTATTTTGACAAGTATTTTCCATTGTATGATCAAGTGATTTAGAGAATTCTATGGGTTCTTGTTTTAAAATAGAACTTGTGCGCGCACCAGGAGTAGCGTCGATCGCTACAGAAACTTTCTTGGATTTAATACTTTCGGTTCCTTTACTTTTCAGTGAATCGTTTGACTTCGCAGTGTTCTTACTTACCAATGATTGTTTATTACTAGCTATTGATGAGTGTGAGCCTAACGCTGATGTAGATGTAGTTTTTTCTGAAGTTTTCATTTTATTGTTACTGTTATTTTTGGACAACAAATTCTTCGGTGTAACACTGTCGCTTATATTTAGACTCCCTTTGTCGTTCTTTTTACCTTCTGACAATAACTCTTCAGATCTTGTGAATTGTTTTTTAACATTTATATTTTTACTGGTATCTAATTCTGAGCTTGGTTTTCTAAGTATCCTCGGAGAACACCTATGCATTACTTCATTGGCTATCCAATCTCTTACTTTAGTATTAGCGTCTAAAGTACTAGTAGACAGATGTCTTCTTAATTGAAATCTTTCACGAAAACCCCCGGAATCATCAGATTTTGGGGTCTTACAAGGCTCTGGCTTATTTTTATTTTTTTTGCTATTTGTACTTCCCCTCATTTTGTTAAATCCAATAGTTTTAATAACGCTGCAACTATTTTTAAGTGTTTTAAGTGCACTTTTATCGTCTTTTGAACACTTTTGTCCAATAACATCAACTTCACCAATGTCTGCACGAGAATGTCGCGTCGTTTCAAATGTTCTTTCGCGTAATCTAATTCTTCGCTTTTTGAAATATAACACGGCACATATTCCCACATTAACAGCTAAGAAAAGAATTCCCAATGTAACAATAAGAGTTACGGTCGCACTGGAAGTTTTTACGGGCATGTTGTTTAATGTCATAGGCTTTGAGGTCGTCGAATAAGTATTGTGAGTGACTTTTTCCATTAGACCGGGCGGAATGGGCCTCGATGGCGTTTTTATTGACTGTATTTCTCGATATATCATATTGGTGTCTGGTCTATGTTCCGGCTGTGAGAATGGGCGTACTTTACCATAAGATGTTGAATAGTATGGCGGATTACTTATTTGAGGTGACCAAATTTTTCTTATAGGGTCTGAAATAAAGTCAATAATTAATTATTTCTAGTCACGAAAACGATTATGTATAGATTTCTTCTATATCTTATATGGCATTTAGCAACATTGGAGACAAACTTATACTAAAGGAAACCCAAATTGTTATCTTACCTATAATCCTATGTGTAGTTTTAGGTTTCGTCGTTGTTGGTTTTGGTGTGTATTCAAATAATGGATCGATAACATATCTTTTTGCTTTATTAGGTAAAGTTTCTAACCAAAATTTGGTAAAGTTTTTTCTATATGAACTGCTTATTGAAGGTGGAATGTCTGCAAAAGTTTAAAACAAGTTATTTTATTTTAGCTTCTGTAAACAATAAAGACGGTACATAGTGAGCTGACACTACTTGAGTGGGATAAGAACAGTAATATTATGATGATAATGATGAAGAAACAGTGATTCTGTTAACATTTAATTTATTTCATGTAAAGTCTTACCTAATTTTAAGTACGGCTGCAGCGCTTCCGTGTATTCAGGCCAGTCGACGTCGTAACGCGACCATTGCCTTCGGTCCAGAGAATAGTATTCATTTACGCTCTGCGTGTTTGGAGATCTGTTTAATTAGAAACAATTCGGTTCTGCCTTTCATTGAACATTTCGTAGAAATACAAATTAAGTATAATTGTTTATAATACTGTACTATTTTTGAGCTCTATTTGTAAATTGCTTAGTTTACAAAATGCAGACAGTTATTTGTAATGCAGTTATGTATGTTGATATTATTTTTTAAGTTAATGTAACTGAATGTTTACCCATTTTTAACGAAGTTCGTCCACAATCTCATAATGACCTCACTAAGTAACTTTTCCTGGGGAGTGTACTCAGTATGGAAATGTGAGTTGGCACCTCCGAGCGGGATGCCTAACACGTAAGGCATCTCTTCACCGTGAACACTTTTGTTTATCTGAAATACCGTGTGAACATTAGTTGTTCACTGTGTTCATAGTCAATTAAAGTAACATTCAACCTGACTAAAATATTGTCTGAATTTCATCTGACATTGAATTTATAAAATAATTATTGAAATTGAACGCTAGAAATAGGTTTAATTAAAAAAAATACATTTAAAGCAGCCTGATGGAACAATGCATGGGTTAGGTAAATGAAATGTGCTCGCACAAAAACATTTGAAATAAATATGAATTGTGAATATATATTTTCTAGTAATGAAAGTATTCATAAATATCATATTCAATAGCTGTATAAATATTAATCAGGTTAATGGCGCTGCCTCGCGAGATGAACTGATTAATTCAAGTGGACTATAAACCGACACGAAATTGATATTTTAATGATGAATTAATAATCACAAATATATGACGTATTCAAATCCGCATAGCGCTGCTTTACAAGTTTGCGCATCTGTTTTAATTTGCTCTTTTTAATGAGGTGGGAAAGAGGTCACACGCAATATGTTATAAAATCAATTGAGCGTTGACATTGAGTGGCAAATGTTCTCACTTATTTTCTAATTAATTTTATATTTGTTGTTTAATTATTTCAAATTACGTTCACTAGATCCCATTTACAATTTGTTAAAGACACCAAATGAGTTGACGAGCTGCAGGTGCATTGACAACATTTCCGTCTTGTATTCCATCTTAACACTAACACGTCGTAATATTTAAACATCCACTTACCGCTGCATATTCTGTACTTATTGAATTATGTCCAAACACATAGAAGTACGATTGTCGATTGGCCTTTGATTGGTAATTCGCAAAACTGATCATGGGAGCTAACGTCCTCGCGTCACTGAATAATTCAAGTATGACGTCACGATTCGTGTCCACATTCCAACGCTGCGGGTCTGCCTTTGACTTGGAATATCTGAAGAAATAGGAATAAGTATGAAAACTAAAAAGCGGCCATCTTAATTCGGAAAAATAACAGAATTACATATAAGATCTACTGGACATTTAGCGCGATTAGAAGTGGACTGTCTACTTTGTATTTTTTTGCGCCTGTATGTTTTTTTCTTTTTCCCGTGACTAGTTATAACTATAAAAACACTTACTGTTTGAGTATGTCTTTAAGAGCCTCTTCTTCTGCGCCTTCGAATGTTATTTTCACATATTTCTTTATAAAATCATCTCTTTGGTTTTCTAAGATTCCTGAATCTAACTCTATGACACCAAAATCGTGGTAGCTTTCTAATTCCGTGATACCACTCAGTAACTGATACCTGAAAAAAGTATAGGATTGTATTATGATTCGATTCATAATGTTCAATTTAAAAATAGGAGTTTCTTCAGGTACAAAAATGAGGAAATAAATGCGGTTGTAAGCAATTATAGTTCAAGATATATTGAACAATACTCTGTTGTTTCTAACATACATTGAATAGAAAAGAAAACTTCTTGGAGAAAATCATTCTGATCGCAGGGTACCAACTTTTAAATTGAAACATCGAAGAAAAAGTAATAATTCTCACTTGCTTAGTAAATTGGGAAACGATTCCATTGTTTTCTCCGGTTCATTGGGCACGAAATATCCGGCGACGGTGGGACCCAGCGGCGTTTCGAATTCGCGAGCCAAGATTTGTACTTTCTTTATATCAGACAAACTGAAACAGGTAAAAGTCTAGTCACAAGAATGTCTATCACTATTATTCGGGGTGACCAGGCCAGATCAAAGAAATGATTAATTCATTAATTTAGAATTGTTATGCGGATATTTTACATACACCCCAAAATACCCGAATCTACTTTAAGTTAGAATTGACCAGACATTAGTCAATTACGTTGACTAGTGTGGGTTAGCTAACGTCACTCATAACATCTTTAACTTTCTTCACAGACGTGTGCATGTTGCGTCAAAATGTTTTCCTTTATCGTAAGAACTTCAAAAAGTGAAGATGACGTCAAAAGTATGCTTGGTTTTTTTGTTAGAATCTAAGGAACAAATTATGTACATCTCCAAATTTATCCAAAGCTGTGAGATGTCTCACAAATCTTATCACAAAGTGAATAAGGTGAATTATTCGGTGGCTGATGCATAATTTATGTCGAGCCCTGATTCTTATAGTTAGGTAACGATGTTACAAAGAATATCTGCGCCATCTCTTATCTTACTATGGAAGCGAAATTGTAAGAAGTATTATTTGTGACATAACAAATTCAACAGCACTTTTGCTTAAAAGTTAACTTTTGATACGTAATATTGCCAGATTTTTATCATCCATGTTCCGTTTTAAACTAATTACTTGTATTTTCTTATTATACTTTTGATATTGTTACACTAATAATACAGCACGTACTTACGGCTTGTTCTGCAAGCAAGTCATCATATGCTTGGAGCCAGGGTTGCAGCCAAGACCCTGTGCGACCTGTAGCGTGTACTGAGCAGGGTCCCGCGTCATCGCCCAGTCCGACAGCGCCGAGCCCGACATGAGTATCGCTCGGTGGAACAGCGCTGTTAACAATTGCGAAACTTTCTATCGATTAATAAACTATCTTACTAGTATAGCGACAAGTTACACGTACACTTTGACGGAATAACAAGTGGATATTTGCTTCTTATCATTTTTGAGACAGTTATAAAACTTACGTTAAGTTACGCAAAAGTTTGTTATGTGCTGTTCTAACTGCATAAATTTAAGAAATGAAAGAGACATTCGAAAGAGAAAAGTAAGTAAATACTGGCGTAAAAGTATGTCAAGGAGGACCGTAGCCTTAGGATTTCCTTTCCCAGTAGACCTACACTACTACCATAAGGTTTATATCTTTGAATACCGTTGGAGATGGGTGAGAGCATAAGGAAGTTGACGCAGGCTGCGCCGCTGCCTTGGCCCATGAGCGTAACAGAATCGGGGTCACCGCTCAGGTCCTCGATGTTGTCCTTAATCCATTTGAGCGCCGCCAGCTGATCTAGCAGACCATTGTTACCGTACTCGTGCTCCGTCAGACTGGGCTTTACAAAACCTGCAAATAACTATGATCGTATTCTCTGACCTACATTTATGGACTATCAGTCACAGTTCTGTGCTGCAGTATCTCAGTATACTTTTATAGAAAATCGGCAGAGGAAACACACAAAATGTTTGATTATGTACCCACCTAGTATTCCGAGACGAAAGTTAACAGTGATGACCATAATGTTGCCGTAAGCGGCCAGTATTCTTCCGTCGTATGGGTTCCCCGAACTCCATTCAAAGGAGTCGCCGTGTATAAACACAAGCACGGGGAATTTCTTTGATTTTTGTTCTGAGAAGGAAAAATAAATTCAGTTTTATTAAGGATTCTGCAAGTTTCAAGTCAGTTTTTAGGCAAAATTTGAATAAAATATTCATGAAAATCTTTTAAAACTTCTTAACGTAACAAAATGATTAATAGCAGGCTAGTGTTTAGGATGAAATGATAAACAAAGTGTTTCACTGTTAAACATAAAAGTTTTAGTCGATATAAAATAAATAGTCCGAGTCAGGAACTAAGTAAATGAAAGTTAGATGTAACTTTGGTCATATAAGAAGAGCTGAGTTGGCATAAGTCAAATAAATGGGGAGCCTCCATTACGGGCATCTATTACGGTCCCTCCATTTGGCCGGAAAACGTTTCTTATGAGGTAAATTTAGCGGCGAAGTAAATTGACCGCTATTTGTATCGGTTGCAAAGTGGAGAAGTTTCACCGACCGTCCGATAGCCGGAATGCCTGATGAACTTTGCTACAATGTTTGTCTTCTATAAATATTTGATTATACGTTGGCCAACCCTAATAATGATTGGCATTTGATTAACTATATCTACAAATTATGTCATTCAATCGGAATTAGGGATATCAACTGTCAATAAACATAGACCCGAAACGACGAAACGAAATCCAGTAACTTATTTCACACCATCCACTCTGGACCGAAGATATCGATATTGAACCCGAAACCCAATATGCCGTGAGGCTTAACACATGCCATGAAAATCATTATAATTTCAGACAAACCCGATGAGATGACAGTCTTAATACTACATCATAGAGGAATGTAACATGAGTCTCATTACAACCAAAAACTAACTGACATAAATTTTAATTTTATCGCCTTTCTAATGCTAAAAAAAAAGTGGCATACATGTGGCCAATTTTTTCTACATCTCGATTGCTGTACATTTGTGACTTATCATAGTTATTGGAATTCATCCGATATAACTACAAAGAATAAAACAAAAACATGCAACACGTAATGAAGCTATTGTCTATAATTACACGAGTTAAAAGGATTTCTTGCTAATGCATTTTGTGTGATTGTTTAGCAAAGATCAAAGGATCGTGTGAATGAATTTCACCACTCGAGTTATAGTTCGAGTTTCATATAACAATGATTCCCTGATTCTGCCCCGAATCAAATCAATGAAAATAAATATTTTCCAAAATTAAATTACTGTGATAAATTTGGAATGCTAAATCACAATCTGAGAAATGAGAAAAACGTTAAAAAGTTGTTGCAATTACGACATATATTACGTAATAAGAATAAAGTATAATTGTTAAAAAAAATTGTAACGTTCAACCTTCCGCCATCTATGGGTCGTTCAAAGCTTTCGTTGGTCTAGCTAAAGGCACTTAAATGTTACGATGTTTCTGTACGTCTACAGATGTCACTAAAATATTTTTTGCATTGAATCTACTTTGTGGTTTGGTACTTTTAAAATGTAATAAAGTGTTTAAATCAGCGCCACCTGTTGTTTATAGACGTACTTTTACAAATGTTTTGTTTCCGAAGTCGGTTTGCAAATAATTTCACCATTCAACAATAGATGGCACATTTTTAATAAAAATTTAAAATAAAACTTTTTAAAAACACTGTTATTTTCATTCAAGACTATTCTATTAATTCATCTTTATTTTCAATTAAGTGTGGCATTAAATCTGCGTCCAGAACCACGTTTTAAATGAAAACTTGATAGAAACCAACATTACAACAAACACTTTAAGAAACTCGCCGGATTTGTATCATGTTAGCGACATTTCATCGAACGTTTCATTAATTCACGAGTGCTTAGTTGTTCTAAAATATTTAAATCTTCTCAAAATTTAAAAACGATGTTATTTACGGTCGTCACAAAATGAATAAAACCCTTGTAACGCGTTAATTGAAATGTAGACACGTATCAGTAGGTGAAATTGAAAAAGTGTACGTTTTGTGAAAACAATAACAGTTGAAAGGCACGCTTTGCCGATGGCTTTTATTGTAGCTAAGCTTTTGTTCAAAGCTCCCATTGTACGCGGGCGGCTAAATAGAAAATTCGCTTCCATATACGATTTATGGCTAACTTCCGACCTACCTTTTGGATTCCGATTCAACTTGTATGATATATTGAATTACATATTTCAGTCTACTAACATTATGAATATGTAAACAACTATGTTTGACGGGTTTATTGCGCTACGAGCGCAAATGGAACAAATTATTATTTTAAATCCATTTTCTTGATGCTTTATAGTTGATTTATAGTCAGTAATTAGTATCTCACAATGTTTTAAAAACTCAAGAGACAATCACACTGGCGCAGTGCAAACTGGAGTATTGTCGCATTCTATTTTGGACCGCTGTAAATTACAACCAAATAAAATTCACGTCGTACTTAACATCTGTCATCGTTTCTTCGCCGAGAACAACTATAATACCATTAAATTTGTGTCATAAATATGAGAGTTAACGAATTCGGTGGCGCCGGCGCATAGGATCGATACACACATTTCTGTGTGTATTTATAAACACTTCCGTCGCGGTCGTGGTCGTGTGGTCGTGTGTCCAAATTCTTGACACAGGCGAAAATAGATGTGTCGCTTTTAACACGTTTTGTAATTGGAAAATAAAGGAACACATCGCAATTTATCTCTAGAGAGATTTAAAGTCATTTAATTATAGACCTGTTGTGTGGCCGTTTTACTTTGAAGTTTGCGGATCGAATGGGAACGGAAAAAAAATTGTAGGAATTTTATACAGTGGATATATTATGTTTTTCGCTACTTCGTCCGCATATACTATAAACACTTTGATTTAGAAATACGTCTTCCCGTTAACGAATACATTAAATAGCCTCATAAAAATTCGTCATAGTTCCATTATAGTTATTTTTTTTAATTAAGGTTAAATTTTCATTAACTTCAAGAGACTCATGTCAAAGGAAATTGTGGTTAATTCACCTGTAAATCTGAGAAATATTTCGAGAACTATCACATCTGCCAAATTATACCAATAGTGCGGTGGACGCGTCCTCATTCTCAAGGAGTCATTTGTCCACACGTGGGAGTGGAATTCGCTTCACTTTTTCACATAAGAAAAACTTATACTTGTATTTATTTTATAACGGAATGCTATTATAAAAAGAATATGACATCCCTCTTATAGTCGCCGTCGTCTTTTGATTTAACTTTTTAGGTAAGAAATTGTGAAATTCATAATAACAGTTTATTTCATAACAAAAATAAATTTTATATAAAGTTGAGTTGATTGCGTTGCGCCGAACTTTTCAACAGATTCACTATACGAAATCGAATCTAACCAGAAGCGTTCTCTATATTTCGTTTTTTTCCGGTGCTATAAGTTTTTCGCTTCGCATCTCTTTCATTTCTCTTTCGCAGCAATGTGCTACAAGCGTTACTCTAAAAATAAACACAAGGCATACTGTCAATTAGTTCAATCTCAATTCCCCGTTTAAATAACGATGTAGAGCAGTTGGCGGCAAAATAGCAACGGTGACACCGCTGCGTATAATTAATGAAGCCAGATGGGAGTTAGATATACCTAAGTAGAAAGACTTCGCGGACCAAATACTAACGTTATTTCATAAGAAGTATTTGTTAAAGAATTAAATTTTTTTTTAATAAATTCGAACTAATACTAGAAATGTGTAGATGTGTGTTGGTGATTGTTTAAAAACCTAACTCAAGCTACCGAAAGAATGAGAACGAAATTCGGAATTGAATTTTTATTTTAAATTCCACGAAATCCAATTTGCTGGCGACATCTAGTAAATGAAATAAAGAAAGTATAATTTGTATAAGAAATAGGTTAAAATAAGTAATAAAATATGCCCCCCTTTAAAATATCGTCGCACCTGGCTGACACAGTTTTGATCGACACAATTTGAAGTTAAAACAAAAGTTGTACCTTCATTAAGAAGTTGGATTGGCTGTTTAGATAAATTGATCAAGTTACAGAATTGTCAAAGTTTACATCAAGTTATGGACAGTAGAGCCTTCTTTAGGACTTACTTTACTTATCATTCATATTTTTATCCGACGTTAATGTAACGTTGGAAATGTTAACTAAGACATTGACAGAACTAGCCAGTGAAGTCAGAGCCTCTAAGGCTTAGTTACAATTAGGCTAATAATAGAAGTTAAAAACTAAAAATGTTACAATCTATGCTTCGGTTTAGCTTCAAAAGTTTATTGACCCTGAAAAACGAGTAAATTATTTTTTTTTGTCGTAAATATATGTAACGAAAATTTCACTAAAATCTGTAGTTGCTTGAAACAAACATAGAATGGAATTCTAAGAGAATTAAATAAATGAATACAATTTAAACCATATAAAAATGTGTAAACTATATACGTAAAAAGTTTATTAAATAGCGCCAAAGTTTTCTAGTCCAACGCTAATTTTAGATTTAGGGATTATGGTTCGGCGTTGACAGTCGCTGGCACGTGTGCCTCCAGTTTGGTGACAGGCTTCAACAAAATGGATTTAAACGCTCATTTATCTAGCATCTGTAGTAGAATATAAAAACAAGGGATATCAGTTTCAATCGGCGTTTCTAGAGCAAATGAGTATTTCCGCAAACTTGTACAATGTTCTCTTCTCTACGACATACAAAGTGGATTCACACAAAGTACGACTATCTCAAACTTATGTCATTAGAAATCCAATAGGTATTTAGCACATTTTTTTATTCTTAATTCTTGGACACTCAAAGACTGACAATCTAAGCGTGTCTCGAGTATTTGTAGCGGGGCCTCGAAGCAATTTTAAAAAGGTAAATACTTTAACAAAATTGAGGTGAAAGAAAATAATACGCTTCGTACCTTATTTGCGGCATAAATATTTATTCTATTTTAAGAAATAGAGTTTCGGTGAAACAACAGAAAGATTGATTGGCGTGTATTTACTCTAGAAATTGGGTTGCCGCCTCCATCGCACTGGTTTTTATAGCTTTGTTTGTCCAATACAAAAAACATTAGCGATGGCAGGCGTGCCTGAAATATTTGCATCTAAATTAAAAAGGTAAACAAATAAACATGATATAATGGAAGATTTATATGTGATGATTTAAATAAATTTTGATTTATTATACCTTTTTGCTTTTACATTCTGCACAGAGTTTTGTTTTTTTTTTATTATAAAGCCTCGGTATCGAGTTTGGTACGACTACATATATAGTGTGATGAAAGAAAAAAATATTACAAAATGGCTACAAAACTTTTAGTTATGGACAGGGTGGTGCTAGTGAGCTATTAGAATTTAATTTAACATAAGCCCCCCAGGTCTTCAACATTGTCAGTCTATACAGTGGTATTTGTTTACTACTGAGTGTCCTTAAACTTTTGTTGAAGATTTTTCGCATATCCGCTCTATAAATAATTTTACAGGAAACTACGTTTTTTTTATAATATTCGTAGGGAAAGGGATTCTTACCATGAATAGCCTCTTTGTGTTCACGTTTCTTACGAACTTTGTTTTAGTGAAAAGTACGGAAGTTGTATATGTTTTAATTTATAAGAGAAAAGGCAAACGAGCTGGGGGTCATCGAGATGGTCGTCGACGACCATGGACATACTAAACCCTATGTTGATACTTTTTTACTATTTTATAAAACGTAGCAGCAAAACTGTAGTATTCATTTCAAATATTTCATATTTCGTCGAAATAAAAATGAAGCCTAGCAATTTTTAAAAGTACGTTTCATTTGTTGCAAATTTATGCAAATTTTTCACTAGGACATGGCTTATTAGACTGCTTGAATTTCAAGCAAACGTACGAATGAGACATTTGCATGGAGGGAATGACTTGGACGTAGCATTTATTTTCACTGCGAACTGACCTACTTTGTAATATCTGATGAGCCTTCAGTGCGAGTTTCGTTCAATTAAAACTTTCATATGTTACCAAGCAACAAATAATCTATGATTTTTGCAACATAAATCATACACCATTGTTGCTTTTAATCTATGATTTTTTGTTGGTTAGTAACATTGTAGATACATTTTATTAGTTAAAATTAAAACCTATTAAGTAGAGGCTTGTATTTAGTACGAAGTAACGAAAGTAGAGATATACCAATTCAAATATGGATAGACTGTGTGTAAATCTCAGAATGGAGTGACTTCGTCTAGGATAGCCGATAAAGATGTATGGAAGGTTACATACTATGTCGACACTTCGAAAGGAAAGGGGTAGAAATATGATGTTGAACATTTTTACTAAGCAGATTACATTTTTTTGGCATAGGAAAGCCTTTATAAAAAAGAATACACAACACTCACCTCTATATGGAACGTAAATATTCAAATACAGACAATCTTCTGATTCTTCTTTAAGGAATTGCTTCAGTTTGTTCATGTAGTTTTGTCTTCCCAGTGACGGAGGATCTCCTTTCTTTATCACTGGCAATGATTGTGGACAAACCGGCGCGAAACGGGTCGCCATTTTTACACCTGACCAAGGTGGTGCGCTTACTGCAACAAAATTGATGACATTGTAAATCCAACATTAACCAATTGTGTTAAGAGTTGAAATTTGCAGAAATTTATGTATTTAGTAGCAAATAATAGAATTATTTTATAATATACGAACGTTAGACAGACTACTCTGGTCGCTAGATATGCATTAAAGTATGCAAGGCGAGGTTCAATAGAAGTTTATAATGAAAACAAATATCATTGACTAGCGATTGTTTTTATTTGTTTTGAAATACGTAGTAATAAAGAAACATTTGACATTCGCGATAGTCATCTGTGTACGGTGCGCTGGCGGTAGTTATGTATTTATTTATTGACTTACAAGAGGAACAAAAAGGTCACGAGTTATCAAACAAAATCAGTAAGACAGGGAGATGATAAATACGAGTACATAGTCGTTGTTTCTTAGAAAATTGCTGCGAAATGAAGGTTTCCGGCAAAGCCTCATTACTTTTTAATTTTATACAATATTGTGAAACACAGTGTCTATTTCTCAAAAAAAAGTCAAGCGTATTTTACAATTCCAATGCCATTATTATTCAGAGGTCTGAGTTTGTTTTTCATCTCTATGGTAATTTTTTTTGTCTCTAGTTCAAACGACTTTTTAGTAAATATACTTTCATTATTTTAAGCCTTATTAAATGTTTAATTCGTTCCCCTTTATTTTCTCGACATGATAAAGAATGTTCTACTCGGTTATGTCTTGTTTATTTAGGAATTTTTATTTTGTGTGTTTATGTTTGTGGGTTTTATTAATGTGGAGAAATTTAAGAGACATAGAACATTTCGTTGTGTTTGTCTTTGGATATAAATATTTTTCTTTATGTTCATCTGTATAAGCGGGCAAAGCTAATTCAAGGTTGTTACGGAGTTATGTGTAAATGGCATGCCATGAAGACCTAAGAGTTACCTGGTGGCATGAATCTCAAGGACCCCACCGGAGCCGCAGCGTAGGGTATACCTAAGAACATTTCCACTTGCTGCAGGTCGTACTGCCTGCCTGGCTTCACTATCAGCCCCCGCAGCGCCCCTTGTCTCAAGTGATACTCTCTTGTTAATCTCTTCTCCTCGTTCGCGAAGTTCCGTGTGTTGTCGTATATCTTCGCATCGCCTTCGTTCACCATCGGCAATATGAAAGAGACGGCAACAAAAATAAACATGCTGTGGCGTATAAATGGTGTCGCGTGCCGGGTCGAAGCCATTTTGTTTATGTCCGTCGAATTGCTCGCTTTTCAGCCCACGGTCTCAGAATAGTATGGATTTTATTGTTTCGTTTTGCTCTTTGGTTTTATTGCCGTTGGACGTGGACGTGAGTCACGCTTGAACCTGACACGACACTCGGAAAATATTCTGAAATTAAATTTTCGTAATAACTTTGAAATGTGTATGTACTCCAAATAATTACTACAAAGTCTTCTCTTCTTAATACTTTCACAATATGTAACACTGTTTTTTTTTTACTTTTAATTCACTTTTATCAATCATCACTGTCAATCCTTTCCAACAATACACAAAATCAATTAACAAAAACTAAAGCAATTATCCCGACAATCAAATAAAAATATTTCTAGCACATTTTCGCAGTCACTGACACATTAACTGACAATTATTGTCTCAACTCCAATCTGTTTTATGTAACCTATGAACTATTTTTTTCGTCACGCATATTTTTGTTATGAGAGCGGGCATCCACTATGACCAGTATGCCGCGGCCTAAACGCGCGCGCGCGACTGGACCGATTCCAAACTGTCGCACCCATCTAGTACCAAAATATTACAGAATGCGAAGCAGAGGGGAGAACATAACAGAGATACTGTAAAGCCAACACACTTGCGAACACTTCACATTACACATTTCCATCTTGTGCGATTTCATTCGGATCTGTTCTGTGTTCGCTATTAATCACTTCTGTTCCTGACGGTACAGATGTCTAAATTATGTTTTTAATTTTGTAAGTTTACTATGATCTCATTGGTTATTATTCTCTGCGTTTAAATCAGAGATGACCTATTTGTTTCTATCTATTCACTATTGGTAATGTTTATGCATTTGTCATGAATGAATGATTTAAGTGACAAATAATATGGACGAGGGCTGCCGAGGACCGGTGGTTCCGGCAGCCTTTGTATGAGACATACGTCCAGGAGTGGGCGACATGTGGATGACATCTTGCTGACAATGATAACTTGGTTGAATTACAAGCAAAAATCTTAGGATGGTTTGGAAAACTTATATTAAAATTAAGGTTATATGAATCGTTCAAAATACTGTAGACTGAGTTTGTTTTTAACAAGGCAAAAGAGTAATGGTAAATAAAAGTGAGAAAATGATGAAGGTAAACATTGGAAATCGCAAGATATCATAACTTAAACAAAACAAAATAAAATAAATTAGAACCGTTAAAATATGACATTTTATAGAAAGTACAATCTCATGCAACGGATATGTTCAATCGCTCATTAAAAAAAAGGGCAATGTCTTAAAATTTCATTAAAACACAACAATCCGGGCAAATCAAATGAAGTAAATGTTCATGAGCAATAACTGCAAACTTGCAGTATTAATAAATCTAAACCGAGAAATAGTTTTGCGTCGACTGCAAATCCACTGAGCTCTTCAGCGTAGCTAGATATTTTAAAGTTGGTATCTTTACATAAAATTACCATTGTATGGTACCATGGAGTAGCGGTGGGCTACATTTTCCGCAACTTAAAGATTACGCGTATTATGAATGAGTGTTGTAACTAATAATGTCTTCTCTGATCAGGAATCTACATTTTCTTATTCTGACATGTCTCTGTTTTTGAATCTTCGAGATATGCTCTTAAGCTATCTAAATTTGTATGTTATAATATCATAGATTTATGAACAATTATCTCAAGACTAATCACCGAGCAGTAATCTCACGTGCGTGCGTTCTCGGGCACGCGCACTTATCCGTTGGGGTATTTCTGTCCGCGCCACGTGCTCGCGGCCCTCGCGGTAAACATCCGGACGATGCCGAGGAAGCGCTCCACTCTAAATTATCTCGTTAACTATTACGATAATTGTAGCTCTTGTGTGTTGATTTTATATAAATTATTACAACGGTTAAACTATCAGCAGTACACTCGGAAGCGATAGATTTCAGGAAGTGAGAGGTGTTATAGAATAATATCAATTAAACATTAAACTTCATACGATCTGAATTGGTCAACATTTCGAGGACAAAATTAAAATTGTAATATCAATAACCCGACATTCTAAAGAAACATTCTTAATAGTAATGAATGTAGATAAAATTGGTGTTAAAATGGCCGCCAAAATTGTCATCGCTTATTAGACGAGTGTCAAGCGAAAGGACGTTTGCGGTTGACAAGCTGTCACAGCGCACGTTGTTTGAATTATGCAGAGTTTAAATTCTACCATAGTTAGGTTTACGTCCTTTACCTTTCGTTCCAGTACTTCAACTTTAATTAATTCTTGCTACGGTAGATTAATTAATGTAAATCTTAGTAGAATTGTTATTTACAATACGCTGTCATCGTCACCAGTATTAAATGCTTTATAAACATCTCAGTCATGTTTACCACAATCCTCGAAGTTTTAGCAACACATAATTCCTGCTCACTTTCACAGACAGCAATTTACGCTGAAATCGACACTGTTCTTCTTTGTATCATTATATTAAGTTTCGATTCTTGCAAGCACAATGCAACTTTCAGAACGTAGTTCATGTAAATTTCTTGTATAAAATAAGAAATGAACAATTGGTCTAAATTCCAGCGCGCCGCGCGATTCCAAGTAATCCGTCGCAGTAACGAGTTCCTCTCGTTGCTCTTGTTTGAATCGAGAGAGGGAGAAATAAAGGCACTGTTGCACTAAAATTGCACTGAAATGAGCGAAGGTTTTAAAAATATAAATTTCCTCGCTTCAACCTATATCAAAAGCCCAAGTATATATACTCCGAGACATTTTTAAATAATTCATCATACAACATTTTGGAACGCGCAGTTATCATAAATATTGCAAATTGTGGTTGGAATATGTATAATTTTAATTAATCTCACCTAATTTACGTAACTACTAAAAAAATAAATACAGTGCTTAACAACACGTAACTTCTCAATACATCTAACTTGAGCTTCTTTGTTACCAGCTTGACAAACGACAAACGATTCGAAGCGATACGCTGCGCCTACAGCCTCGGAAAAACATCGTAACTCTAACCGTTAACAAGGGCCTGTGTGCACAACGCTCTAACCCTGTTTGCGTGTACTTTTTGCAATCGATACCTCTGGAACAGAGCAGCTGTGCCATCTAAACCCGATGCGCGGATGCCGCGTCTTTTTGCTCGCAATCGTGTGGATGGCGTTTATTTTTGGAATGACGCGAGTTAACCTTTTTAGTCTTGTGTTTTCAGTTTATTAAATGTATACCTATTTCAAGAACTGCGTCGTGGTTTCTATTAATAAACTTAGTCTTTGGAAGTTATAACCAAGAACTGCTTTGATGTTTAATAAAATACTTGTGCAAAATTATATATTTTCTTGGGATATAAGATATTGTAGATCTTCATCATCCTTGTGTATATTTGATATTTTTAGAGGGTAATGTGAGCGCTCTGGACGGGACTGTTGCAGCCATAAAATTTGGTATTCAAATAGCATTTGTAAAATGATACGGGGAAGTCCCAACGAGGTGCCAACGAGATATTAAAACGCCATTAACGATCGCATAACGATAAAACAAAGAGAGAATTTCAAATGGAACATTTAAGTAACAGTCTCGTTTTTTTCTTCTTTTTCGGGTCGTGTTTATTCAAATTAATTGCTTCTTTACGGCCTCGTCGAAAACGTGACGCTACGTACCGACGACAACTTTTCAACGAGAATATTAAAATTGTTCTATACTTAAGTTTTTTAACTCTTGGATTGAATTAATTATAAGGAGTTAAGGAGAGGACGGGTTGGGTTTAGGAATTTATAATTTTGGATTGAATCTTATTTGTTTCTTTTCAACTAAAATCCAAGCTTAACAATTATATTTTATCTTTATTCAATTGCTTATTAAAGATCCGAGACAAAAATTACTGATTGTTGATTCCCAATATGCTGTTATACATATTTGCTACTTGTTGTGAATTAAAGCGTTCACGAATGCAACGGGATGAAGTAAATTTTTTTTTCAATGTTTTTCTCTATTTTCAGGAATTACGTAGAAAGAAATTTCTTGCGGATAAACTTACTTAAGTAGAAAGTAAAATAACTTTCAATTCCCTTCTTTGCTTAATGAGGCATAAAGTTGATGGATCGTTTGAAATTTATTGACGACTCTTCAATGAGTAATCGATGAGAAATTAGCTGTACATTTTAAATGGTTATAAAATGCTCAATACTTATGGATCATTTTCTTTTACACATAGCACGGAAGGAAAAGAAATTGATTTCTTATCAACATTTAGATAAATTCGCATAGTACTTTGTTTATTTAATTACCTTTTAATTCTAAATTTAATAATATATTTATACTGAATATATATGTAGAATATATTTTAACTGTGCTGGTATATAACACATTTTAACACTGACAAAAGTTAAACAGTCTGTGTTTAAATTTCAAATAGGTACGAGTTGTAAAAGCTTATCGTATAACGGATTAGGTTCAAGTTAAAAGAGATTAACTCAATTCGGATGAACTAGAAATTAATAAGAATGAATAGGGATATACTACAAGGCTCGAGGATGACCAAAGAAACTATGAAAAGATGAAGAATGAAGAAGACGAAAAGAACAGTGTAAAGAAGAAGAAAGAAGAAGAAGAATGCGTAAGAATATTTAAAAGGAAGAGTACTAATCTTTTTTCATTATGACAGAATGCTAGAATATGCGAACTCGTAAGTTTTATTAAATTTGTGTCCTATCGACATGAAAAGAATATATGAAGATTTTTCATAAGGAGAGGAGATTTGATATTGAATTCTTATATACCCAATTGTAATATTGATTTCATTCAAACCCATAGACAGTGCCGCCTTATAACTTGTATCAAACAACAAAATTACATTGTCCAATCTTAATTAAGCGAAGTTGTTTACTGAGGATTGTGTACTCGTACATACAGGACTCATTCCTGACACGAGGTGAATTACACTGTCCAGTATTTTTTAAGATTTTCTTTTCTACTTATATTAAAAATAATTATTATTTAAGCTTTTTGTAAGTTACGTTTTGTTAAGAATAGATTTAATTTTTATTTAGCTTTTTTGTGTTAGTTCTTGCTACAAAGAAAAACTCGTATAAAAAAGAATTAATTACATTTTATAATAAATCGCTAATTAATTACTAATGAAAATACTGTAAAGTATTTAAAATGTTATTTTATATTCCCATTCGTCAGTTTTTGTGACATTTTAATTTCAATAATTCAAAACAAGATTCACTATTCAAAAGTTCCACGAAGCGAGGAAAAAAATTAACAAACGCTTCCTGAAAATTAACGAGTATTTGAAAAACATTTACCCTAACGTTATGCTGACGTTTTTCTACAAAAAAAAACCTTTGTTTTTGCGTCGGTTACGTAAGGACTGGTAAAGTTGATGAGGGTACGAAGGATGTGGGCATTTTGTAAAACGACGCATATATAACACACATTCCCACATGTAACACCTAATTTTATTTTTAAATCATCTTTTAAATAGGAATGCCTACCTTGCTAAACAATTTCTATACTAGTTTTAACGATTCGAGAATAAAATACCTTTTACACAGTTACTATGCAAAACCCAAATGGTTTTAATTTAATCACATTCTTCACAATTTCTTTAAACGCTGAGTTTTTTAACTGTACGATTTCAAACTTTACAAATGAAGTTATTTGCGAGGATTAAAAGAACACAATGTACGGTCTTTACTCTCATATTTTTCAAAGAATACCTTTGTATCAGTCACAACGGTTTCGATTTATAAAATCCATCCAGTGTGTGCATCCGTTTGTGATTCGTATGTTATTGCAATCTGTGTGGCGCGGTACAAATGCATAGTTCACTTACTCCTGTTGGACTCATTCATGTGATATCCGCTCGCATTTTTATAACATACGGAATACTCGAATGTATAGATTAAAAATATGTTACATGTAGCCGTGCGCTCGCCTACCGACTACTTTTGTGTATCAAATAAAATAAATGGTCGTGTTTCGTTAAATCTCGTTTCAATTCTATTGGACTTTGACTTTTTGAAAAGATTAAAGATGTAGTGGATGTGGTTCGATTAAATAAAAAGACTAATGAAATAAACCAAAGAACTATTGGACAGGATTTTGATTTATTTTCAATACTTTGTCGTTTTTTTACTACTTATAAAAACGTCTTAACTCACGCGCATATTGGTATCAGTACCGACTAGCTTCGAGCCCATCGGGGGCTCTTCTTCAGGATGAGAATAGAACTGTTGTGTGGTCGCGGCTGCAGGCCACAGACGCGCAGTGATCGACGGGCCACTTAACATTTTTTTAATTTACTTTAGTATTTGGTATCCATGTTAGCGCAGGGTAGTTACGCAGTGTCTTAAAAAAATAAGAAAACGAAATAGATTAAACAAGATAATTTATCTGGTAGAAACGTTAATTGAATGTCGGCAGCGAGTTTCTCTCACTTCCCGGGTCCGTGTCGGCGAAACTTGTATTGCCGGGGGACTGCCTCAAAAATTAGCGCCGTTCTAGATAAGTCAAGTCGATTTAAGGAACAAGAATTGAGCGGGATCGTCTATTGCAAAGTGACTGGTTGTGTTTAATTTGAAAATATCACGTACTGTAAACTTCTCAATGTATATATTTTCTAATGGGTTTACAAAATGTACAATTATAAAACATGTTTTCAAAAGAAAATTCATACAATACAGCATCTTATTTAATGTCGTAATTGCAAATGAATTAATTCCTTTGAACTTATGTTTGTGAGACAAGTTTTGACATTAGATCATTAGTTTGCACGTTTTAATTTCTATTCATAATTTAGATTCTAAATGAATACAGATCGTAGTGATTTAGTTAGTTTTTTCAAAAGAATACAGGGGTGAAAGGAATACGGCATTCAAAGGCATATTTGCATTAACGCTGAAGACTTACAACTTGTGACGTCATTCCGGGATACTTTTAAGTCGTCGGGGAGCTTTTGCAGAGTTTAGTTGGGAGATTAAGATAATTAAAATACTTTATACTGAACTTCCAAGATCGTGGTCGGAGACTTTTTTAACCTAAAAAATATGGATTAATTAGAATATTTGTGAAATCTTAAATTTTGAAACGTATAGTACAAATAGTAGAAATTACTAAAATATTACGTCGGAACATTTTAAAGAGTTACTTTTATTTTGATGTCACAATTGACTTTGTGCGCTGATTATTTTCCAGAATGACATAGGCTTATTTAAAATGATATCTGAAACATAGTTTATTAGTATCTGAAGTATAGTTAACTTGTGTAGTTTGACTGTTAACAAAGCGAGATAAGTAAAATTGTGAACAAGCTTCAAGTTGCAGCGGCACTGTTCTAAACCATCGAGTCGCTCCCAATCCACTTTCGAATGTCACAAAGTTGTGAGAAACTTGGTAACAGATAACAATGGCCCGGCGTTTGCGAACAGACTTCAGGGATGTCCCAGTTATTTGTCTAAATGCGCCTCTCAGATAAACACAGCTTTATCAGAAGATGTTTCCTTTGTGGCTTTTTAAAAGACATTATTTTTTAGTCGCTAATTCGTACATTTCTACATAAACCAATATTAGCTAGTTGTCGCTCTGGCGAAAGCTAGGTAAAATTCTAACAATTTCAATCTTTTTTTTTTCAAGTGACTACAACTTTTTAAGTGAAATTTAGTGCACACAGTGCACCTTGATTGCAGAACGTATTTTTAAAATTGTAGCTTCAGACTTGCAAACCAATTTTCTTTGTGCCAATTACGTTGAATGAAATACAAAGAGGAAAGGGAAATATCGAGGATGCAGTTTTGCGCTAGCGAGCAATTATTCTTTTGGAATTCATTGTGGAAAAATGCAAGCGCTCCCAACTAGTTATTATATTACTCTGAGTGGACGCAAATTCGATCTTATGTTCCATTAACAGTTCACGTAGTTATACAGCGGGCTACAAATACAATAGTCCACTCCCAAAAATATGCTTAGCTAGAATTTACTTTGAAGTAACAGTAATTATTTATGTAGATAATAGTTTCGTAGTCTTAAGTATCTAAAAGGTTTCGCCAAAGTAATAAAATAAACAAAACGTTTTTAATTCCATGTTTTATGTTGTTGAAAACATTGTATGTTTCTTTTCTAATTAAGGTTAATAGTATGCCTTTGATTTAATGAACTCTGATATTTAAATTACACTAAGTGTAAACTTAAATCGACTACAATTATATTTAACTTTACAAAAGCTTCAAAGCAAATGAAATATTCAATTAATTCATAGCGAAAACCAATTAAAATATTTTGAACAATCTATAATTACTTGCAACAATTTCTTTGTTTAAATTATTTTCTAACACAGTCCATTTTCATTTGTTACTGACAATTCGATTAAGTTATAAATGTCGTCCGATTCTCTTTGACTTACCAAAAATTGTATTTAATTTTACTAAACTACTTATAAAACGGCTTAACTCACGTGCAACTCGGTGTCAGTACCGACTAGTTTCGAGCCCATCGGGGGCTC
>JAODUI010000023.1:511078-560712 GCA_027563995.1 Papilio gigon | reverse complement strand
ACCGAGTTGCACGTGAGTTAAGCCGTTTTATAAGTAGTATAGTGAAATGTCTCACGAAAGTTTTAATAGTTTAATTTTATTAACCTTATTTTTTTGCATGTATTTAATATAATGTAATAAATAATAATACATCTACATCAGTACAAATTTACATTATGAGACCAAAGTGGGAGATAGGAACATAAACTAAAAAAACCTAAATAAATAAATTAAATAACAAATTACTGTCATCTTATTCAAAATGCTAAGTCCTTAGCTATTTGGCAATAAATAGTTACAATACGCTCAGTTTCATTCAATTAATTCAATGTATTCGATAGAGCATTGAGATTTAATGCGTGGAATAATTACACGAGCCCGGCCCTGCCTCTGTTTCTAATACAAACTAATAGTACATAATGAGATAGCCCGCACGGATTAATTAGCCATCAATTAAGATATATTGGATTTATCGTCAGTATATGTATTAAATAATAATACAGCCACTATCACATTAAACAAAAACGTACCAAATTATTCTAATACTTACACAGTATATAGCATGGCAATACATGCATCAGTTATGTATGAGATCATTATATATATAATGTTCCTTTACATTAAAATAATAAATTAGCTTGACGTAGTGTAATGTAAATTAAAACGGGTGACTGCAATTATCTCGCAAAGCCTATTAAAAGAGATAAAGTAGACTAAATGTATAAATTTATTAGCGAATTTATCTTAAAGGAGAACAGAAGAACAATGAAAATTGTTAGTAAACTTTTTTTTACAACAGTAATTAAACTGAGGTTTGTAAATATTGATTAAATGGATGAACATATAATATAGGTGTGTCTCCACCTCATCCTCTCTCACATTCTGCCTCTGGGTACCTACCCACATACTACTGTGACACCGTGATGCAGAGCTCAGAATTTGAATATCCATTTGTGATAAAACACGACAGTTTAACGTTGCCCTTATCAAATGATAGCGAAATGCAAACCTTTCCAAATATTTACGACCGAATTTCCATTATCGGTTTCATATGCCAGCATACGAAATTGCCGGGAATGCTACGTGCCCAGAATTTATAGTTGAATTTGGAAAGGCATTTGTCTGCAAGATTCACAGCGACTTTGTCCACTGTAGGTAGGACGTAACAAATTACATTTTGTCGATACTAGGTTTCAGACAATAGAATTATTAATAACACATACTAAATTTTCAATCGTTCATAAGGTATAATTTTAGGTCTTTTTTCTATAAAGACAAGGGTCAATTTTGCGACAACTTGCTGGAGTCAATTCTCTTTGTCAATATGGGCAATACAACACCCTAGACTGATTAAGGTAAAAATTTCTCCATTTGGTCACCTTAAAGTTTGAAGAAAGAGTCGTATAATAACGACAATAACATACATATTGTCTCATCCGAGTAGAAATCAACATTTTTAAAAAGATAGGATACGTCTGGAATGACAAATACTATTGAGGTGTACAGATAAACATTATTTGCCATAGCGATATCTCAGCACGTAGCCCCCGGCATTTCTGTCTGCGATCCCAGCACTCTTATCTGCGAGTCTTATGCTAGTTTCACACGAGCGCACGACAGGGACGCAGAGCAGGACTACAATTGTTAATATTTACTGTCAAAACAGTACTGTACGTTCTCGGCGTTATACGGTTACACAATAGCAATACTGATTCTCATTACAGTTCTGCCTTCGTGTGAATATAGCATTACATCTGTATTCAGAAAGCCAACCGCGCGCACTCACCTGTGAGGAATAATACGTGGAGCGATCTTTGTCTTAAAAAGTTTGTGGTTTTAAAATTGTTCTTGGAAAATATTTGTTTTATATCGCTTTGCATTTTGCAAAGATGTCTGAGATATAAGGATATGATAACAGTATCATAGTAGCAATATAGAAATTGACGTACGCATACGTCTGATACTTTGATAAGAACGCGAATTTCAGAAGTGGTCGTCCTCCTTTCAAAGGTCGGCAACGCATCTGCAGTATCTCGAGAGTTGGCGATGTCTTCTCTTAATACAAATGTTAACGATTAATGTATTTTAGAAACCACCTTAAATGTCAAGTTAAAATAATTTTAGTAACAAAACATATTTACATTACATAAAGCATAAAACACACAAAATGTAACTCGAGAGAAGAGCACGTTAATGCATAAGTGGATTAATTACACGAATTAAGAGTTTCGCTCGACCACTTGTAATTTATTCAGACTGGCCGCGGCCGGCCGCAGGACTGGGGATTATGTATTGTTTGTACACAAATTGCAGTAGAAATCCAAATTATAAAATTGAAAGAAAAGTTGTGTAAACAATACACAAAGTACAGGCAGTACAATGCTCAGTAATATAAGAGAAAACTTCACCTGTTAGTGGTGGCCTATTGTTGGAAATTGAAACATAATTTAACCTTACAATCAAGTAATAACTTTATACGTTTCTTAGCCACATTAACGTTAACTGTCTCTTCACCTTCGTCTGTTCGCGTAGATACTTTAAATAGGGGTACATTTTTCGTTAAGGTAGTTACATAAATAACAAATTTATTTTTCTTAATTCTTACTGTCTGTGACCTGTGAGTCTTCACCACACCCTGTATAATAAAGTGAAAATAGATATGGATTCAATACTTTATACCAAGGAATACATAATGGTTTCTTATCGTGTGTTCTGATGAAGGGAATAAACTTTTAATTGGAAATCTTTGCTAGGATGCTCGTTGCCGGTGTTTTATAGTAAGTTAACAGTGTGCAAGAAAATATATCTACCTACACTTCTGTTCGTTACAGTTGCACTGCGGGCAATTTGATTTTTGGCGGAATACAGACTTGGGCATACTCGACAGACATCGACAGGCACCTGCAGGTGGTGAGCGAGGCATCGAGTTGGTAAGTGACTGCATTTATTACTTTATTATGCCTACATTTGCGACGCTTAATCTGAGGGGTTGTGCCGCGGAAATCAGCCCGTTGCTATAACAGCAGAAATCTAAAATATTTCGCACATGTAATAATTTCATTACTTAGTTTAAGTTTATGGTTTTAGTATTGAAGTTAATATGAAAATCCTTTAAAATAAAATAAAAAAATGCACTTTTAAGCCGGGTTTGCATTCCCGTCTTTATTCTAACAAAACCTACAATCTAAATCCAGATTGGATTCCGCATGTTGGATGCAGTTTGAAAAAGAACGACGCCGACAGTAGAACTATTCGTTTTGCCTTGCACCAAACACGCGTGCTCTATTCATGTTTGTTTTTATTCTACTCACAGTTTACATTTAAATGCATTATGTTAAGATAACGAGTCATTCGTCGTATCAATAATAAAACACTTCCGTTGGTGGTGAATCAATAAATCTACTAACACTACGACTCACCCTTTTAAACTAGTGTCTGTTAAATAGCGATTATGTCGAAATATTAGTCTATCTACTCTGACACATTCTGAGTTGAATCTATATGATCAATCTTTTCTACGCAGAGTTTTCCTGCAACATTGACAAGAATAAATAACTGAGTTTATTTAATGTTAACAAACTTATTGCAAAATGTTTAACGTCAATTAATAAAAACGCAACCTGAAAAGTTAGTGAAACAAATAGCAAAGCGAAGTATTCCTTTTGTTCAGTGTACCTAAATAATCATTTCACTGGATTACTGAATCCGAGCCGGAAGACTGAATTAAAACAAGCTCGTTCCAGGCTGTTTTATCTCTTTTAGTAGCGTTTACAGTAAACATTGCAGCCGATTTATTCCAAACGAGGGTTTTAGTTTGCATTTTATGCGGAGTTTCATTTACGAAAGCATTATTTGCTATTTTTGAACTGTTTAAAAGTAGCAGTTCCTTTTGAAAATTTGCTTGCACAGTTACAGATCTTAATCAGATAAGTGCCAATTTGAGTAGTCAATATCCTAATGGTGAAGTGTACGGACTACTGAATTATTTTCCGGTTCAAATCCCGCCATTCGACTGTTGTCGCGAACTTAATTCGTTCATAGACATACGTTTAGTAAAGTCTATCCGGAAATTAAGAAAAAAATACTAAAATTTCTGTATAACAAAAAAATAAATATGCCTCTTCAATATTTTACCACACAACCATATGACATACGATTCAATTTGGTAATCAACTCCATAGTATCGCAACCAGTCAGTTTTTCCCAGGATTAATGGCAATACATGAACAAATACTTAAATTAAAATAAACTAATATGCAGATAGTTATCTAGGACATCACAATACAAACGGAATACTAAATAATTGTAAGATCGCGAAAACATGTAGAAATGTGACGGCAAAGCGCCATTGTGTCGAGACGTACAAGCAATCCTCTTTGAGAGAACGTGTGGAAAATCAACATTTATTGTTCCTGTTATCTTAGAGGTTGGAGAATCCTTACCACTATTCTATTTGAATATCACTTAGTGACACCGCTAAGAGATAAATTACTTCAATGGTGATTATTAAACAAAATATCCTAATATACATCTACGAATAAGATTTTTTTTAACAATGAAACTGTGTTCTTACGTACTTCTATACAAATGAAGTAATCATATCCGACAGGCTTATCTTTTAATGTGTTGATTTATAAAGCTAAGTTAAATTGACATCCTCGTCGCACACATGTGCCTGTGGGGCACCAGCTTACCCTTTTAAGTAAAGCATTAGGCAAACATGCTGTCGAAGTGCGGTTTGGTTAGCCACAATACGAGAAGTATGTCGTACAACTATCAGAGCGTATTACATTATCATCTGCCCCAGCGAGCTAGATAAATGGAAACGCAACGAGTCGTGTCCGAGGCTCGCGGCTCCCGGAGGAAATGTCTCAAAGTGACTTGCACTATTGAAACTGGAACCGCGTGGACTTCAATAAAATACTCGTAGAATGACTAGAAGAGAACATGTCAGCTTTGACACGCATTCGTGTTAACTTATTTGTTACTGACGTTCACGCTACCGCAAACTATAATCAAAATTTTATTAGAATTTTTTCGTATCTAGTCTGTAACTGTTTTTTTTTAATCTATTTACTACTTAGACTACACAATGCGATTGTAAGAAGTTGGAGTGCGGTTCTAATACCGTACTTATCGTGCTCCAGCTGAATAACAATAACTCGTAGCGGCGGATACTGTGAACTCAGAGCTTTTCGAGTGCTCTCGAAATTTCTAGAAATCACTTTCTTTGAGAGAAAACGTTGTCAATAATAATTAACATTTTATTACTGTTAGAAGTGTCAAAGCGATTAAAATATAGTATTAGACTGTAAGTGGATATATGACATGCATAGAAAAGTCGTAAATTCACTCCCTTACGCATATCCCGTAATAGACAATCCATCGACATCTTCTTTGAGAGAGGTCGATGTAGCCATCCACATTCAATCATCATCTCGCCGCATATTACACTGTACCTACGGCGTAGTACTTTCATAGACATTTCAAGTAGCTAAGGACGTATACAAACTTCATTACACTTCCTCTAGCCAACGGAATTACGGTGACCTAATATTGCTGGCCTGGAGTGTACACTCATTTTGAATTTTAAGAGGACCTCACTCAATTCAAGTACAAATTAATCCCACTTAAATGAAGTCAAAGCGACGGATTTCGTCCAATCTTTTAAATGAAGCAGAAGATAGACGATGCTTTATGAAAGGGACTGGGCGTGATACTTAATTAGATATTTGAATAATAGATTTTATTTACACTTAAATAAGTCGAATTTGTCTTTGAATTGCGGATACTGTTTCATTAGTCATTATCTTTTCGACGTTTTGTTCTGCATTTTGAAGGGAACATGTAATAAATTAGCAGCATCAATTATAAAAATTGGGGGCTGCTTTATTCAAAATCAAAGCGTGACGTTTTTACAAATAAACAATATAATATTATGGTCGTGGTCGGAGCTCGGGATTATTTGTTTCGACATAAATAAAATTAAATAGTACAACATTCAATTAAAATTATTGCTATTTCAGAAAATCAGGCGTTAGTATTCGCAATAACTAATTATTTTATTAAAACATTATTATCTACCACGACCTATACCGTATGCCATATATGTATAAATGAAAACATTTTTGTAAATGACTTTCTTTCAAATAGAATGTTCCATTAGTATGTTAAAACATTTTATTTCGCAATTTTAGACGTACCTAGATTGAACTTTCATTTTTGAACTTCTTGAATGAGAGGATTTAGGGTATTAGCTCTCTATGGGTCACTAACAGGCTTGCGGCGGATCTATCCGGATTACCTCCACCACCGCCCGCGTAGCCTACGAAGTTCGATGGAGCGTACTTCTGCGCTCTAGTTAAGTATAGTGCGATGATAAAACCTTGTACTAAAATGTAAGATGAAATAATAAAACTTATTTTAAGTGTTTAAATTTGATAAAACTTAACATGCTTTCAATAACACAGGTCAACAACAGTAATCTATAAAGGATTAGTTGTTTTTTAATCGCTTTTTTACGGTAAGGTACGAATTAAAATTAATCGGGTCCCTGATTTCCAATTCCGTACAAATTATACCATTAATCATCCTTCCTACCTTGTCTGCCCACTGCTGGACGTAGGCATTGCTCAATGCCATCTACAGTATACGGCCACCGCCTTCTACATGAAAATGTAATTCAACTTACTACTTACTTTCCAATAGGCCCGAATATGGATAGCATATTCCAGCAATTAAAAAAAATCTACGATGGTATTTCATCGATTTTCTTTTGTAAATGCTAGACAACAACAGCAGTGGAGTTGTGTTCACAGAATAAATCAGTGTTCAGGCGGACCGTGAAATCTTAGGCGGCGTAGCGACAGGGGCGCTAAATGCGGCCCGCACCAGTAATTAACGATTTATAACCCGGTATTTCATTGCAAAAACATTTTAATTTAATAGCGCTGTTTTCAAATCGTGCTCGTGCTTTTTGCTGGGCTAATGAGATTTCATCGACGATTTCCATTAAAAATATTTTAAGTAGTTTAGATGCTATAATACCTAACGCTATCGTACCTTTGTTATATAAATAAAATAACCACACTATTTTATCTTTTGCAAATATGTTCCAGCAAACACACACATACAACAGTGTCTTCTGAAGACGTTTGAAATATAAGAAAGCCAGTTTTAATCATTTTTTAAGTGGAGAAGATACAGTCCGAGTGAAAACTATAGTCGCCTTAGAGTTTCTTAGTGATGACAATGCGGAATCATTAACCAATAGGACGATTTAATTATGTTTGTACAAAAAAAGTCGGTCAGTGGTACACGGTTAATTGCTTTTCATTATTACAAAGCAATTTTTCTGTAAGCGAAACATCTCGAAGGGCGCGGATTGTACATAACATTCTCCGTTATTTCCTTAGTCATTGTTAAAGTTAAGGAAGTGTAAATCACAAAATGTTTTTGAATTTGTCCGAATTACAACGTATTAGAATTCCTATACACGATGTTATGTCCAATATTCTTATTTGAAACGAACGTTCGTTGTTAGGGTTGAAATAAACCTTATGAAGTGAAATACGATAAAAAGTTCGTCCCCGCTAGGAACAGCGCGCGAACAATCCGTCACTGTCGGCGCGCTCCTACCAAAAACTACCAAATGACTTGAAAGCTCACTTTTTGTTACAGATTGAACGAAATAAAGTTTTGTTAAGTTGTAGTTTAGATAAATGTAACTCATTTTGTTCTCTCTATCATTACACTATTTTTGATAGACTAACGATCTTTTTTAACATTATTTTTTTCTCAATTAATAAATGTTATTTTCAGTGATACGTAAATCCGGTAATAATTTTGAAAAAAAGTTTTAGTACGTTATTTATATAACTATGTTAGATAAGTTCGATGAATTTTTTTGTGTTGGTAAAAAAAAACCGTAACATAAATAATTGTTAATGGGACAAACGTCAAAAAATAGCAAAGAGGTGGTTTATGATTTTCGTGTTAGTTCTTTCGCTTTGTTAATTTATTGTTGCCCCGTCGGATTGCTCGGAACTTTTATAATGCTGGAATTTTGCCAGGATGTAGTGATCATTGCGTTATATTTCACGACAAGCAAGTGCGCTACGTGCTGACACGTTTCATTGAGGTCCGTCGTAAAATAGATATATTAGTGTTACTTAAACAGCTCATCTGAAATACAAATAAAAAAAAACGTAACTTTTAAAGAAAAGGTTTCCTTAGTGTGGTTTGTTAGTCACATTAGTATTTATAAACATTTTAGTCTTTTAAACTATTAAAACTTTCGTGAGACATTTCACTATACTACTTATAAAACGGCTTAACTCACGTGCAACTCGGTGTCACCATGAAGATGAGCCCCCGATGGGCTCGAAACTAGTCGGTACTGACACCGAGGTGCACGTGAGTTAAGCCGTTTTAAAAGTAGTATTTTAGTCTTTGTTTTGGAAAACAAATCAAATGGAAATTAAGTTCAGTTCAAGTGAGTTATAATTTTGCTTCCACACAGGTAAGTTTTAACTGTATAGTACAACCGTTTCGTTAAAACTAAAGGAGTGTAGCAGACTTTAGTCGAGGAGGCTGTTTCAGTGAAATCACGGCATTAGTCACATTCTCAAGAGGTAACATCGTTCGTGTCTCGTATTTTCTTATCAGAAACAAATGCGCCGAAGGGACCACTCTGCTGTAATGTATGGATTCATTTGTTACCACACTGTGCTAGAATGTACGGGTTTACTTAGACGTCTTATTTTTATATTAATAGACTATATAGGGTATTTTTGTTGACCTTGGCACTATTATTATATTTCCAAGGGCTTTGATAGCCGATGATTAACCCCCCCCCTCCCGCCACCACCACTACCATCACCACCGTGTCAGTATTTTTTTTATCTTTATTTAGTATTTCGAAGTAAATTATATATCCCACTGCCGTTACACTGGAAAAATACGTTTTATCGGGTTTTCTAAATTAATCTCACATTCTTTTGAAGTTAATGTGTTAGCGAAGCCCACAGTTACTGTGGATTTAAAAGTAGGATAATTTTGTACAATTTGTCAATGATAAGGCGTTCCTAAACTCCGGCGCGAGGCCGTCAACGTCACAAAGGAGTGTGCGCGACGACTGCGCTTGTAATCTCTTTGGAGCAAGCTAAACTAAAATTTAAACGTTAACACAATAGCGAGCATTCGCTGTAAACAATAATAGTGTCGCTGGAGCTTAAAATGAATTAAATTGTTTCCCTTGGTACAGATATTCCAGTTTGAGAGACGGGCCGCGACAGCAAAATAATACTAGTGCTACTCACGCTAAAGAAGAGCCCCCGATAGGTCCAAAACTAGTCGTTGCTGATACTGGACGAATATGCAAGTGTCCGAGGTGTGTTTACATTTAAAGAAAAAAACTGTACTGTAAAATAATACTACGTGTTACTTTTCAAAATTGTCAAGTCGTAGAAGAGCACCAAAGACAACGTTGATTAGGTACTAGTACGCACGTTACCCGAGAGATGATACGACTTAGAGAATAAATTATAACTAATTTTCACTCCAGTACAAAGATGTATCTCCGTAAGTTGTTACGACCATAAACAACGTACAAGATGAACTTTGGTATTCGATTTATCTATTTACAAAACACGTAATTTGGGAAGAATGCTTGAAAAACATTTTCGCGTGTTACACATCGGTGCAAGGAAAGGTCACGATCAGTTTTCATAATGTGCGAAAACAAATGAAATCTTCTCTGCTATAAATTTTCCGTACAATCAGATGTAACAGCAATTCCTTACAATTAAATTTAGTCACGTCTTCGATTCAATAATATATAGCTTAGTTGAAAACAAACTTGTACCATCGCGCTGGATGGCGGCCAAAAGTTAAGTTAACATACTGTCATAAAATCCTTCTCATATCTGCTTCAAATCTCATTCAAACATTCACGCGAAAATTTCTCTATCGATCTCCTTATCTGATCTCTTAAGATGTACAGTCCTGATGGATGTATTGGAATTAACATACAGTACACAATGTAATATTCACTTTTGTGTATCAATACAATAGATTGTGGCTACTTATAATCATGTAAAAACATGAAAATTCATTTCATTTTTAAAACAGAAAATTTTAAATAAAATTAATTAAGCAAAGTTATAAAACAGTATCAGCAGTTCGAGATTAGCCGCTCTTAAAAGCTGCAATAATGCCGCCGCAGCCTCGAAGAAGGCAAACAATACAGCCTCTGATTATAGCAGAATTGTAGGTTCATTTCCGTAACCCGGACGGAGCCAATCACTGTTCCCGTTCACAGTAATCGAACCGTGCAATAAAACCGCCAGCAAATAGAGCGCGCTATCGACAACTACGATACTTCTCAAACCGATAAAAAATCTAGTTTTACATTTATAAGTGTTTCAACTTAAAATTTAGATAGCGTTAATATTATTACAGAAACGACGCGAATTTCATCCTTTATCCGAGGACCTTCATATAACCATAGTCTTCCCATATTCATGGTTATTTTATCAAAAGAGATGTAAGGCAATGGTTTTTAAAAATCACCGTCTTGGGTAGCACAATTTAGTGACTTCACTACAATTTTCTTGTTCTGTAAAAGACACTAAGCGACCAAAATTAGTTCATTCTGTATTATGACATCTACACTTAAGTTGGCAACGCACGCGCTGACCACCGCCGCTCTGGCGTTCAGCCAATTCATTGTACAGTTCAGCCAAGAAACTACCTGTGAAAGTACTTTGCCGCTATAAACTTATATTTCTGGTAGAAACCCTGGTGGCTTTAACAAATTTGTTAACGTTAAAAGTTGCAGCAATTTACTTTGTAAAATAAACTGTGTTAAATATCTGGGCGCAGCGCCAATTGTACCGTAATCCTACAGTGTAAGTGTATAGGAAATTAATGTAGGTAAATAACAACTATTTGACTGGACATTAATGTCTTAATTATAATAAAACAATGTGATAATGAGAGATTTTTATATTAAACTCACTTTAAAAAAGGACTTGTGTTGATTTTTTTATTATAATGAGGAAGATTGATTATATTAAAATATTGAATTGGTTATATTATTATAATATTATTTAATTGCTAAAATTAACATAAGTCATACTAACGCTAAATGTTACAGAGCGGTCATCTTAAATTCGCATGTTACACTGTCAACATAAATCTACCATTGCAGCACGCGATATCCGGCATTACTTATAAATTACGGCACGTCTGCGACAAGTGTAACTTGATTTATTTAATTGTCGCATTAATTGTTACTTCATATATTAACTTTAATTTAAAATTTTTAACAGAAAAAAAACTGCATTGTGTTGTAAACCTATTTTTAACGAAGTTGTTCTGATAAATAAATTTAATTAATTCAATAATACAAAATGATCTATTGATCTTTTACTAATTCGCTTCGGCTCGCTGTGTGTCAAACAAAAATGTCAACGCAAATGTATCATGTATATAACATATCAACACGAATATCACGGTACACGAGGTTAGCGGTCGGCGAGTGTATCATTACTAATTGAATATTAAATTAGTTCGGTAAATTAACGTTAATTAATAATGTATTAATCACTCACGTAATCCGATTTTCAATAGTTAGTAAAACAAACATTAGTCATGCCACTTAACAAAAGTAATACGTTTGCCGAAAACGCGTTTCGGCGTTTGCATTACACGTTGTAATCCGTTCGCATTTCAATATTAATATCTCCACGTCAAACACAAGCGGTAACATGACGTCAGCTAAACTTAGCTGACACCCGTTTATAGAAGGGATAGATAGACCATTTAGTAAGAAATCAGACTTCGATCTTCTTGTAATTAATTGTTGGAGTTCTATATAGTTTTCTAAGTGCCGTGCCAAATTGTTCAAGCTTGACTGGTGTGAGCTAGGTCTTAATAATTGTAGCCTTGTACAGAGTAAAATGTTGTTAAGAAAAGGGGATGTTATGTGCAGAGATCATGTGGACTGAAAGGTCAATGCTTTTACCACTGTATTCCAATGTCTTTTGACTGATTCGTTGCATCAAACTTGTAGACTCTTGTTAGAATATTGATTGTGTAAAAGAAGCAATTTGTCTTTTACTCGTAGTCTGTGGTTTCGAGGCTACATATCGTGCAGTTGCACTCGGGGTATTCAAACATCTAATAGTTTAGAATAAAGAAACAATTGGATTCGCCACATCCCGGCGTCTGTCATCGACGTACAAAGAGCTGATTTAACATGCAGCCGTCAGAGGAAGCTCTTAGAGGTATTCAAAGAAATAAAGTGCTCCCTCTTTTGTGGGCGACTTCCATTAAAATGATTTACGGCGCCGCCCCGCGTGATGTTTCCTTGCTTGCAACAGTACAAGAAGAATGTTGAACATTCGGATCTGTACAATTGACGAAAATCATTATAGTGAGTACCAGGTATTGTTTTAACGACGTTTGTCAATTGTTTACGCTTTCACTTATTATGCTATTTATTTTACCTCGATCACTTTATTATTTATTAACTGAATGTATCGGACAAGAAGAATAAAACAAACTTTGTAAAATATTATTGATTTCTTTTGCAATGCGAAAGCTACATTATCACCGAGTGACAGAGGCAATATTTATCACTAGATTATTTTTGAATTCCGCTTTAGTTTACGTGTTGAAACTGTAAACTACAATAATGGTACGATAGCAAATATAAATGGAATTGACAATTATTTTAGCTGAATTTAAATATTTTGATGGTTGTTAATTGAATAACAAACATTATTGTGGCTCAATGTGCTCGTTAGTTAAAACTGCGAACTCCGCAATTATTAATTATGTTTCAAAAGGGTACTTGATAAATTATTAGCATTTTATGGTTTGTATACATGGCAAAATACGCGGTAATCGTTATAAGACATTTTTAATTACCTAGATTACCGTTCATAGTGTTTAGTGTGAAAAGTGATTCAAATACTGGCTTGTGCCTGTAACTACGTCTGCGTAAAATAAAAAAAAAAACTCTGTTATCATACGTTTAGATTACCGGCTAATAAACATCTATCTGAACTGTCACTTTTATAACATTGGTGATATTCATGTTTTTCATTTCAAGTTTAGTAAGAGAAACACAGCTTCATAGTACGTCTGATGTGTGGTAATTGAGGGGAGTATGACGTGGTAAATTTGTGTTTTTAAGTTATTCAAAAGATGGCGCTATTCTTAACCTTAATTACTTAATAATATGTGTATAATTAAAAAATGTGTGATTAAGTTATAAAATATTGTAATTAAAATGAAATAACTGTTTCGACCACGCAAGGCACGGTGTTGATCACGCGCGTTCAGAAATATTTATAGCTCCAATTTATTTCTGCTTATTCTTTGGTGCGAAGTCATAACTCAGTGAGTTTGCGTGCGTTTTACAATGCATAAGGTAAAAAAATGAATACATCGGTGGTACAGTAATTTTTAAAACACGCGATACATTGATAATATTAATAAGATATTAGTACAAATACAGTGTGTTTAAAAAATAAAATAAAAATACCATTTAGTTAAAAATCTAGAAATTCTAAAAATGTCAACGGTGTTATTTTGTTGTCCGCGGCGACATTTTCACTTACATATATGATAGCAACATTGTAGTCATGTATTGGATTGCCGTATGCCGCACCCCGCCACCGCACTTCAGAATAATCCTGAAACAGAATATTGTAGGGTAACTTTTGACTAACCACAAATTCTACTATTTAGACTTGTTTTTAATTCCAGATGTCGATGATGGCGACATCTAGTTGTAATATAAGTAAAATTAAAAGTTCATATGTAAGCAATAGGATTTAGTGTTGGTATGAGGTTTATGGGCAGTAATATTGTGCAGTGAAGCGCGGCGCTGCTGTATTGTATCAGGCTCGGCAGCCGGCCAACGCGCACTGAGCTGTACCAATTGAATTGTTCTCTAGATAACCCTCACATCTAACATAAGTAATATTTAAGAAAAAAAAAATAATCGAAAATAAAAACTCAAGAATGTATTTTCATTTCATTAGAATGAAGTACTCAATAGAAAAGATGGTGACAAAGAACCTCTGTCGCGCACGTGTTCTATAAGTATGCTTTGCCGGTATTGTGTTAATTAATAATAATAAATAAATCATATTGGAAAAGCGTAAACCCATCTTCTTGGTGACATTTCGTCCCAGTATAATTTAAAATAAAAAAAACAAGTTTCTGATGAAAGCATTAGAAACATTTATTTTAGTGAAAAATTATATAAATGCGATATCAGAGTGTGGACAGAATTGAATGTCTTCAAGGAAGTTGTCTTTTTGTAAGACATAAAGTGAATTCTTAAGGTATTTAAGTAATTTAAAGGTCTATTAGCTTAAACTTAATAATTTTCAATTTACTGCCGCAAGATATTTTTCGATCGTAAGCTTCAATAACTCATTACTGGCCCACTTAGCTATACGGAGTTTCATAACGGCTTTGGACCGTAGCCAGGGGGCGGGCTGTTATATATCTTGTATAAATAGAAAAATTGTCGTGCGCCTTATTTTACACTCAAATAGAAATTTTAACTTTGAAATCTTGAGTAGATCTTATAATACTGCCCTGTGTTTCTAATTAGAATAAACGTTTTTTCTAATTGCTAGACATTTTTTAAAAATTAAGGAAATACTGCGTAAAGGTCATTAGGATTTGCGTTACTATGGGTATGGGTTACGTCTACCGAGACCCTTTACTGCCGCATATCGTTGTCACGTTTCTTTTAATCAGAATCAAAGAGACGGTAATATGTATCAATGAAACGGTCATGGCAGTCGAGTGCTATGACCCATTTAATATATTTATTTCTTTTTGTTAATATGATAATAGTACGTTCATCTAAGCAAACGTTCGCTATAGGAAAAATAGAATAATAACAGGAACGTTAAGAGTCCGTTAAGTTTACATTAAACTTGTACATTACGTGAGTATTGGCGCGTTGCCAAACTATCATAAAACATTGTGTGGAGTGAAATTGTTTGCATCCCCCCTCGTGATTTACCATCGAACGAAGTCTTCCCAGCTTCCACAGCTTCGCTATCTCACCTGCACATTACGTATACATTAGTTATTGACATTTCATAGTGTTCAATGTTGTCATCACTATTAACCTAATAATTATTGGCAGAAACGCGATTCTAGTCTTAAGTAACTCTGTTAATTTTCTTAGTGCAGTTTTCTTCTAAATTCTTCTGACATCATAGTTCCAGCTAATGTTTCACGTCTCCTCAACCCGTATTATAGTCAAATTAAATGAATCTCCTGCGTAGTTTACATTTGAAGTAAGTAATAAGCATCCTCATACGTTTGTATCTCGTCGCCTCCGCCGCGCCGCCCTCGCTCGCTGAATACCAATGGGCATTGATTTGAATACATTTCACTCGCTTAAATAAAATTTGAAAGCTTTTCCATGTTGCTCTTGTGTGATAGATTGTCCCTATAAAGTATTTGCTTGACGCCTAGTATCTTTCCGTCACTAAAAGATTCTTCATATTCTTCCTTTCGTTTCAAAGATATTACTAGGAAAATAATAAAAAAAAGTTGGTAACAGAAGCTCATATAGTTAATTTAAGAAAACAAGATTCTTATAGCATTGTACTAATTGTGTAAATTTGAACCATTTTCTTAATGACATTGTTTTCAAGTTAATTCCATGAATATTGATTTCTGATTTATATAAAAGAGCACGCAACGGAAGCTCTCAGAAAGGAATCTTTTTCCTCGTGTTGCCTCAACAATTTTGGTCGTAGCGTTATAATAATCACATATAACCTTCCTCGATAAATATACTATACAACACTAAAATAATTTTTCAATTTGAAGTAGTACTTCCTGAGATTAAAGCGTTTAAACAAATTATTCAGCCTCATAATATAAGTACAGATTCGGTAAACCAAGAGCATAGAATAACATAGTTCGGATGTGTAGAATACTCATTGGATTGTTTGATAGCTTCGAGAGAGGTTTCGTCTTATGTTTTACAGACATCATTTCGTTCAAGTCTCGGCACTCAGGATTATTTCCCGGGGGATGCGGCCGCGACTTGCAGCCGCGGGCGGTGTGCGGCTTGCGGATGATTTGATAAATAAAATAAATATGCAAGAAACCAGCAAAGTTCACAGACACTTCGTTGTACAGGAAGTAGTGTTTAATTTAAATGTTATATTTCGATAGTATATGTATACAATGTGTTGGAGAGATGATGATCACATAGAAAAGAAAGTAATGAAATTGAATGTGGAGTGCTATAAATGCAGAGGAAGATCAGTAATAGTATGGATGAATTGTTTGAAAGAGGATAGACGTAAGAAGGGAGTTAATTCAGATATGACGACAGAGATGCATGGAAGAGTATGTATGTCTAAAATTAAGTTCGGCGCAGAGACTTTTGCAAAGTTCCGTACTGTCAAAATCTTTGAAAACATTGATACTAAAGTTTTACACAGTTGACGACGAAATGTCTCGATTGCTAAATAGTCAATAATGTATGAAACCTTGAATGATGTACGCGCCAAACGTCAGGCATGCTTGTACCGTTGCTCGGTCGTTGCTGCGTAAATAATAAAACAATCTCGAGTTTACGACAGCGCCGCTATTTGGTAACACAGTCATAGGCGAGTCGAGAGAGATATAAAATCAACTTAGATTTATCAAACTGTATTATGACTTGGCTCTACGACCTGCCACTAATGTTCGTGGTACATAGCTCAAAAATTTGCAAGAATGTATTCGTACAGACATCGTCAAAATTTACGAGAGATTTATCAATGTGCTTTCATTCGATTGGGGGCGATATTCAACAATTTTTTGTTTAATGTGAAAAGAAATGCCCTTCAACCTACTTTGCTCTCGCAGTTGTTTATAACACGCAGAGATCGCTTTAGATTAATAAAATGTTACGCAGTTTAACTTACTAAAAAGATTTAAAATTTTGCATAAATAACCGTCTTGACATTCAAAAACAGATCGATGCTTTTATCGGGGTTACGGAAAGAAAACTTTAAGTCAACACAAAAATGCGAATTTATATCCATAAAAGATAGAATAGTAGTGTGTGTGGTGTCTCGGCCAAACGAGAAAAGTAAAAGAGTAATATTTTTTACTCGATAGTTGCACACATTTGAATAATTGAATTTAGAATTAATGTTGTGAACTAAGTTTTTACTATAATCACTTTTTTTTACTCTACGTACCGAAAACTATCCGATCGCAATGTATGCGTTATTACATTTTTTAATATTTAATCCGATGCTACCCCGTCGTATATACCGAGCTACATTTCAATTACATTTCATAATTTAATTAAAAACAAACACGTTGTGACGTCATCCCCTGGGAAATCGGACACATCCATCGGTAGTGTTAATCGATAGTTATCTGATAGATATAAAATGTTTTAATAAATTTGTATCTGTATTAAATTAAAGCATATTTAATCAAATGACTTCCACAAAAGTAGTTAGACGGCAAATATGACGATTCTCACTAACGACTAACGATTTCCATTTCCGAAAGACGTCTGCAGAACATGTCATTCCTTCAATTAAAAAAAAATCAGAGATAAGAACATGTATTTCCCAGAGGTGTCGGTAGAGGGTCCTTACGGTGACTTCATTATGGTCTTTCAGACACAATCTTTTAACTACCTTACACCATTAAATCAGTTCAAAGTTTAACAGTGTGTCTATTCGTTTTAATATTGGTGGAAGGAATACTTAAGCTTGTTAAGTACGAAGTTTGTGATGCATTTCGCGCACACTTGTACCCGTGGCCGCTTCGCGGGTAGATAGACGTGAGCAAGACGACTGCGATCGGAAGTCGCCTTAGTGCCAACAGATTACATCGGAATTTTATACCATGTCACTTTGTACAGTTTTCACGAAAATTCTGCTAAGTGTGAACATATTTGAATGCTGGTTATTGAACTGTTGGTAGTTTTGTATTGGGATATCCTTCTAGTTGGTTTCGTTGGCAACTTTAAGAATGACAAGGTATACAACTTTTAAAACCCGGTAACGAAAGGTTTAACTAAGGATTCACATGGATAAGGTCCGTGCAAACCTATTTTTCCTATCCCAGGTTTTCCTCGACAATTGATGTAATTTAATTATTTTCTTTAGGATTGAGTAAATCATTAAATTAAATAACATCAACTATTTTATCGATTTTCGAGGTCCTCTGCGATTCGGCTATCATGTTCACTAATCAATGTTTACTCGGCCTTTAAAATGGGCTCAGCGACCTCACAAAACGAGTATTACCTGTTAATATTAATAACAATATTCGCGGTGAACTCCATTTCCTAGTTAGTAAGGCAGATTTCCCCCGGGTGCTTTGAGTCAATCACGATGTGGAGCGACAGGCTAATGCGGCTTCCGAAAGCGGAAGGCAAGGTAACTCCAATATTTTGACAGTAATTTAATTTTCGCGCAATTTTTATGTTTTAACCATTTTCCGGTTTTCGCGCAACTTCCTGCTGCGCACAGCCGCGTTGTGGAACGGTATGTCCTCGGCGGTATTTTCAAGCCAGTACGACTTAGGGTCCTGCAAGAAGCGAGCATGCCTCTTTAGCAAAGTCCGGCAACGCACCTATGATTTCTCTGGTATTGCGGATGTCCATGGGCGTCGATGATCCCCTTTGTTATACAGCTACTTGTTTGACCCCTTATCTTGAAATAATAAACAAAATTTGCTTGCGATTTCACGTTTAAATTCACATTAGGTCAGTTGGATCAAGATTGACAGTCATGGGAAATATATTTTCCTTTTCTTCTACAAATATATGAGGTCAATTTTTTTTATTTGTTACTGTGATAAAATATCAATCTGTATATACTTGTTACATTTATTTTAATACTCATCTTTATGCAGTGCGCAGTATCCGGATAACAGAGAGACTGCTGACTGTTAGATTTCATGAATATTCAAAGGAATATATAACGGTTTGTAAAAAAACGCATTGCTGAATATTCTGAATGTAAAATCCAGATAATGTGTAAATCTTCACATTTTTTACCATGTCGCTTAATTGCGAGACATGCAGACGAAGATGATTGAGATAATTTGTTTATTTATTGCACACATGGAATCAATTTGAGTTATTTTACTAAGATTACTTGTTCTGAAGGAAACAATGACTTTTCTTTTTTACCTACCATAGCTTTATGTTCAATTTGTTATGTAAAAAGTATTAAAGTTAAAATTAAAAGTAAACTATACCAAATATTTTTTTTTGTATGTGTAAATGTGAGCGTGTATGTTTGAGTTTGTGTGTATGGGCGGGTATACTTTGATATCTGTGTTCTTATTATTTAATGATCCAGAAGATATCCAAGCATACTATATCAGACTTTAAGGTATTGTCGTATCTACCCAGCTTTACAACATTGTATTTCACAATTCGAAAAAAAGACGCAGCGATTACGGAAGGACTGGCTGAAATCCAGAAAACCCTGTGACGTTGCCGCCCCATCGGCACAAAAAAAATAGTATAGTACAGCTATATAAGTAGATATAAATTTAAATTCAGAAACTAGGAACTGAATGTTAAAATATACCGGGACCGGGACTCTGTAGAGGCAGAAAAATTATTAATGAAAAAAAAACAGTACATTAAATTTTTGTCTTGGAATAATATGTATCAAGTAATGCTTATTTTACACTGTTGTTGAATTTTAATCGAATACTCAACTAAATTGCAATATAAGTCTCCATTAGCAGTAATTATCGGTGACTTATAGCTGGGATGTTCCCCGATAGCAAGTCAATTAGTGCATATTAATTTGCAGTGCGGTGCAATGACTCGAGTCGAGAAGGCGAGACTTACACTCTAAGAGAATTTTAATTTTTATCAATTTTAGGTAGACTTCTAATAATTATTTTTCACTTTAATACATCTTTTTTATCCAGTGCGTTCCTCCGGAGATCCCGGGGCCCTCGCAACCGCACTTGAGAATGGCCACCGAAGGGGTTTTAGTGAGTAAGAATCTCACATGACCCTGCCTTTCCCCCACAAAGCAGTTTATTTTCTGAAGATTTCCTCCCCGTTACCAAAAATAAAGGGCTACAGAGAAAGGAAACTCCTTACATTGCGCGTGGTTTCTAAAATCGTCGTTACAAGGCCTTAACCTTTTTAAAAACATAACGAAAAACGAAATGTTGCACGAGATAATGCCGAAAACACACTGGGCACTGTCTCTTTCCTCCCGAAACAGCGCCTAACTGGCAACTACTGTGTATGCAAGCTCGAAGTTAGCCACGGGTTACCATAAAGTTTCAATCTTAGAAATACACGTTGAAGCGAGAGTACTGGATCTATTGATATCTCCAGAGAGGGCGGTGGCTGCATTCTTACAGTTTAAATTTAATTCCACTACAAGCCTGCACACTAGCAATTCATTCCTTTTGTAGCTTTCGTCTGAATAAGCCATTGAATCTTTTGTACACATTTCAATGACATTCGAAGGATGTTCGAAGTGAATTATTTAAACTTTCGTAAGACATTATTATAAAAGAAATTTAAAATGGCGGTGTCGACGGCAGATAAATGGGCGATTGACCGTTTTATAATTAGTTCAATCAACGAAGTAAAATAAACCTAATATAAACATCTTGCGTCGTTTTATAACAGAAGTAAGAAAGCGGACGACATTCGAAGATTCTGTACTTGACACATCCAGAATGGAATCGCTGGTCTCAATCAATGAACATCCTAAATGTTATTGTTTTGATTTGTGCCAACTTGAGTTTCCCATTTTGACGCTGAACGTCCTGACGATAACGACGGTGACTTCATTTACAGTAACATCAACAGGCACGTTTAAATCGGAACGAAGCAAAAGTTGTCATTTCCGAATAATGACTTATCCATATAAAGAGATCGGTGATTTGGATGGATTTTAAAATTTAATTCAATGCCTTGTTATAGCATGTTCTTCGATTCAACTAAAGCTTTGAACTGCAAATAACGCTGAGCATAAAAATCTTTCAGTTTAATTTGCTAACCTGCAGACTGGAGACCGAACTTTGCCCAAGTCACGTTCTAGAGGTGGCGGGCGAATTTAAAGACGATGGAAATCAAGTATAGAAAACGTTGGCTTTGAATAAAGTTTTGGTTAAAGCATTTTTAATCTAATATGATTATGATTATGTATTAGAAAGGAGTCCAGTGCTTGTTATTAATACATAACTGGTGCTATATTAATGCGTTATTGGAACATAACTCGTGTACTAATAGTCCCTTAATTACCTTCACGTTTTCTCAAATAATGTCGTGTTGCTAATTACTATGAATAAATAACGTAAACTGTATCATAGTCTTTCTTTATTCGCAGTGTTACATCACATTTGTTACATTCAAAGTCCCCAAAGTACTAGGAGAGTTAGTTAAATTGACAAATCGTATCAAATTAGTAACACAATAACCCGAGTAGTTCACTAATTGCATTACTCGAGAGACTGTTAACGTAAAGTATCCTTCTGAGAATTAAATGAAATAGGACCCTCGTCCACATTTCTCAGTAAATCTTATTACATAGAGCTCGCGAGCACAAAGTCTTAAGGTGTTAAGTTATTAATATTCACCTCATCTGGTCCCGACACCTTGTTTATATGTATAGATTTTGTGATGTATTGTAGTACTGGATACAATTAATCAATATTAAAATGGTCTCCACATGTATATAGAGAGTCTGTAATATTAAAAAGGATAGTATTGAATCGTTAAAAGTGAAACTTGTTCTATGAATTGAATTTCACAATTGTAACAATACACTGAATATTAGTTAAATAAATTCTCAACTCTGTCAAGTCGTAGAACGTAATGTGAGTAAAAAGTCTGACCTCTGTAGTCTGTAGCTCACACGGTGGGGAGTCAAGCGAAACTAAACCTTGTACCACATAAATGTGAAAGCGTCGGAAGCGAATCAAATATATTTTCCACTGAGCGGTAAGCTGCACGTTTGTGACATGGTCCGTGAACGCACTAGTAAATTGTACGTACATTATTCGTAGAAATAAACAGCAATCGCGAGTTTACAGTTGCGCGACTAAGATATAGGACTGAGAATTGGGTTAAAAGTATACTGAGACAGACATTTCAGAATTGGATTTGAATGAGTTAATGTATGAGCTTGTTTTTAAAATAGGTCGCTAGAATTCGTGGCACATTTATAGCAAATGTTACGCTTCGATTCTAACTCGCTTTGGCAATTGTGTTTTACACCCTTTATTCGTTTCAACTCCGAGCTCTGAAACGAAATTGTTAAGTCTTATTTGATTTATTGTGTAATGTGAAAATGTTAAATAAAAAACTTGAACATATACGTTTGAAGCTGGAACAATCTGCTAAATCACAAAGCTTTATATTGAATTAAGAGTGTGCATGTTTTATTAAATTGTACGTTAAAACGACCATGTATGAATATACTCCATTTGGTAATGATAGCCGACATACACAACAATTAATTCGTTTAATTTATTGACTTTTTCAGAACATGTATTTCACACGACACACATTACACTGCACACCTCTGACGTGACCACCACGCTCGTACACGGCGTAAGAAATATAAATTCAATCATATTGCATGAATATGTAAATTTTTAATATCTTTTCACACAATTTCCACAGTTATGTTGAAAACGTTAGAAGCTTACGTGACCTGATTACAATATAATAATATTTTACAAACTTTAAGGCTACCATAACACGAAACTTTGATCAAACGCGACTTGAAATAAAATTGATATAACAGTGATGCCAAAGCATCTAACGAGCGTTGATTTTGAATGGTAAATTGGTAATGCCTCTTCCCTTTTTTGTTAGAGAAAGCGTGAACGTCTATATATTAAGGTATATGTACATTTAAGATATAAGAATTCAAAGACAACGCGACTTAGCATACACAAACACTATTTGCTTTCATACAGAAATCTTTCACGTAACCTCTAGCATTGCTTTTCGCAAAGAAATCCGAGAATCCTTTATCCAGAAAAATAAACCGTACGCTTACTGCAACAGTAACACAACGGGTCCGCGCGCTCTGTTGTGATATTTGAATTTTTATTTGATATTCATGAAACCTACATTCATTGTTTACTTTGATTCTTTCCTCGTGTGTCTAACGAAGTACGCAATTGTAAAGAAAAATATTATATAAAAGTTTTGCCACATTTCCGTCATATGTCGCCAACCTATGATTGCCACAGTGCTCCGAGGCTCGGTATTTTGCCCTAACCAGTATATTTCTAAAGGCTAGTCCGGCTATTAAAGCAAAAAAGCTAAAATACCGTATTTTAAAGCCGTTCAACAAAATCTGTAAAAAAACCTCTTAATTATTTTGACATTGTCTTTTCTCTCCCTTTAACCTGTTAGGATAATAAGAATGTTAATACACTTGTCTGAATCTTATTGGATTTTTAAATTAAATCAGAATATTTCTTTAAAGTTTTTTTACGTAACTCATAAAATTAGGTCAAGTTTATTAAATTCACTTGGTGCGTCAAACTAAAGCAACCATAAATCAATCATGCAAGATGTAGTGGAAGGGACGTTTGAGTAAATATCAATATTGGTGCAACTGCATACATTGCGATCATATGAATATGTTATGATGTGCTTACGAAGCTAATGAGGCGGCGGCTAACCTAACGTTTAATAGTATCCCTAAGGACGCCCTCAGGAACATGAGTGTAACTTCACTATCTATAAAATTCACAAGTAATCATTGGTATTTATTAATGTCCATCATTACGAAGATGTTGGTACAATAACTACACTTACTAGAAGGTTAATTCTACCTCTTGCAAGGTCCGATATCATGGTATAAAAAAGTAATTTTATTGAAATTTGGGTAGGTTGATAGGTAGATTACCACTGAAGGGACAGAGACATCAGACGAAGGAAATCCCGGAATTGTGGCTACTATTGGAGGCCAGAAGCTGGTTGCGTAAAACGGTTTTACGTAACCTCAAACATAGTTTCATTCAGTTTCATAATTCGAGTGCTTTATTTCATTATATTTGATACATCAAAGGTCTTAAGGTTTAATATGTACGATAATTAGATTATCCAGAGTCTGCGCCTGTTTCTAATTCATGCTAATATTGTATGTTAGTCGAGACGAACGGATTAATTAAGCAAAAGGGCTTCAATAACTGTTATTACCGTTTGTGATATTAATTTGATCTTTGTATTCCAACCAGACATCCTTGTGACCCCCCTCCAGGTGGACCGACGACTTAGTGCAGGAAGTCGTTGGATGCGGAAGGCGGAGCACTGCATAATGTGGCAGGCATTGGGAAAGGCCTATGTCCATCAGTAGGTAGAAAAGCTGATGATGATGATGATGATTCCTACCTGATAGTTGTCGTTTCCTTTGAATGTACGCGTTAAGGTTGAATGTGAATTTCTCATCAAATTTAAGGAATGGAAACCTATTTAATATTACAACATTGATCTGTCAGATGTGAATGTATATTTTATTTATTACTAGGAGACCCCGCGAACTCTGTTACGCCTTAAAGGCAATATATAAACTGATTTTTGAATTTATTAGGTAATAAAAAAAACATTTCCTCGTAGGAAAAAAACGTTTGTCTGGAAAAAGGGCTATTTTTAAGGCTTTCACGGGAGTTTTTCCAATTTTTGTCACCTTTTAAACCTTCCCTAGACCTTAAAGAACATTCCAAGAGCAAGATAAGATAAATCCGTTGAGCCGTTCTAGAGTGTTAGCGACACTAACGAACTAACGAACAGCAATTCATTTATATATATATATATATAGATTTCATAATCTATTCTCTTAGATTGTTATATTTTTGTGAATAGTATAATTTTAAAAAAAGTTTATGAAACAAAATTTATTTTATATAGTTTTTGATTTAAGCAGTAAAGATATTTTTTAATAAAAGTTATAAAAATCTCTGTGGCACTAACACACAGAATAATAATAACAAAAATGTTTGGAAGGAATTAATGAAAATAAATTGTAGTATATTTCTTAAAATAGGCAAAACTCTTGATGAAACAACTTAAAAGTTACTCGGACCCTTTTGGGATCTTCTTTGCATCGCGAGATTCGATTCCTAAAATTCCTTTTTACGAGTTTGATGTCAGACAAGTTTTCGTAAATTGCTTTGCAGTTTGACGGAGGGTTTAGGGATCAATCATTCAGACTTTGTCATTGACTTCAAAAGGCTTAAAACTAACTTTAAAATCCTTAAATGTAAGGTAAACTAGACTTTATAAATTACTAAATAGAAGTCTAGTATTTAAATTTAAATATCCATAGCCCTTCTACCGCTCTCAAAGTTATTTAATGGTTAGTTAAACAGTCGCTTAGCGTAAATGTATTCTAGAATAATGAATGATGAGTTGGAGTGAAGAAGGAGAGTGGTAGTTATATCGTACAGTTAGTGAACATTGCACAAATCAGTGACTCGACATATTGATGTACTCAATAAAAGAATAATAAGTCATGTACATGAGAATATCATGTCGTGCGATAAAATATCGATTATGTGTATCATATGCGAGCGAGAATGCCGGAAGGGCTACGTGCCGGGAATTTATCCTCGCGCTTTGAAAATCATTTGTCTGAGCTTCAGATTGCGCCTGTCCACTGCACTGGAAGACATCCTGTCGAAGCGATATTGATGTAAAATACAATGTTAATAGAAAGTGAATCTTATTTACATTATAAATGCGAATGATTAGATGAATGGATGTTTGTTAGCCGGTAACTCCGAAACAGCTACACGGATCTATATGAAAATTGGCTTAGGGATGGATTACTGTTTGGTATAGTACATGGGCTACTTACTAGGTTTATTATTATCTCACGAACGAAAGCGCGGACAAATACTAGTATTTTTTTAACTATGATAATTAAATTTCAAATTCTCGTATAAATTATGAGATCGTGCATTAATTTATTTTTAATTTACCAAAATAGCTGAACGTTTCTAAATAATTAAAAAGCAAAGGAGAGCCCGACCTCTTGATGTTAAATACTAAACTTGTTTTGAATTATTCAACCCGCGGCTCCCTCAGGTCGCCGCAACAAATCGTTCGCCTGTCCCGGTTAATCCGATAAATAAATAATTAAATTCGAACCTGAATTAATTTAGATTCGTTTTTATCCGCTCTATTGGTTAAGTCTCTGTGACAATTTTTCATCAAAAATGCAATCAATTAACCTTCGGTATCTATATACCGCAATCGAGACTATTCACATACTGTGTTATTATTTCAAATGTATCTTGACGATACGCAATACTTAAATCTCCACAAACTTATAAATTCTTCTCTGTTACAAACAAAGTCTGGAAATATTTTAATAGCTCATTTATTTTGAAAGATTTCATTTAAAAATTATTAAGCTATATTGTAGTCCGGGCCATCTCAGTCCGCGAAGGACACTGACGTTAAACACAGAGGTTGTTAAGTATTAGATTGAATAGAATATATTTGTATAAAAATGGAAACAAAACAAATAGTGGTTGCGGTTCTATTGCGGGGGTCGAATCCCATCGTTCAAACGCAACTAGCCATGAAGCGGTCACGGTTCACAGTCCGCTCGAGCTGTGTTAACAACAACCTTATTTATGAGGATTTATTTTCTCGATATATTGGTATAAGTTACAACGCAAAAATAAACATGTATTTTTCCATAGGAAAGGAATGCTTGTAAGTTATTAAAATTATTGGCATAAAAAATAAAAACGCTTTAAAATGTCTGATTTTTAGAAAGAGAAAACTGCCTGCAGTTACAGAAACTTACAGTAAGTTATGTTGCGCTAGAGAAATTATTCCGTTAACTTAAATAAGCTAATAAGGCTGTAAATACTTTTTTCACTTTACACTTTATATTTTTCATAACATCAATTTGTTCCTCACGTATAGATGAAATGATTTGAAATGTAAGTTCAAATAAAACGTTAAGCTGGGAGAGCAGGTTGGATCGTAACATAATTTCGTTGGATATAAATCAAACGGCCAGCAGATATTCGCAGCTATACCCTTCTTATCGCTTTTATATGCGAACATATAAGTAAGAAACGGTCTGGAATGTATCGTGTGGGGAATTCGAATCAGAATTTTGTATGAGATTTTTTTTGAACTTGATGCATTGTTGTAATAATATGAAGTGCGTCTGCACGTAACTAATTAGTTATTAGTTACTAAACTATATTACACCTTTTTCTTTACTTTCATTTCAGGTATCCATGCATGTTGCACCGAAAAGTCTTGTACTTCGTAATTTTTTATAACTGATCTTTCTCATAAATTAAAAATGTTTTTTAAATACCAACTTATTCCAAAGTTACAAGTAAACGTTATACATAGCCCTCTTAATTAAACCAAACAACGTTTACCAAATGTAAAGGGCTCTCCACACGAACGCACAAGTGGATTAATTACACGAATTAAGACTTTCGGCCGCTGCTTCTAATTTATTCAGACCGGCCTTCGCCTCGCCGTGCCTCGCCTCGCCTCGCCGCGGATTATGTATTGTTCAGGTTAACATCAAATGCACTGGATTTAAGAGTTTATACTACGCTCAACATCATCTCTACGCAGAGTCGGCGCTGGACGCTCCCATATATCGGTATCAATAGAGTGAGTATTGGTACCAACATTAAGAAAACTTGTATCAGGTCTGTGCAGCGCCACCATCGTGCGGAAAGTACACCAACGAAGACTCGTACTTCATACTCATTCTGGCAATTTTAATGCTAGGGTCACAGTACAGTGACGCCTGTAATCTATAAATATTATCATTATTAAAACTTCACGTTTTCTCTCATTATTAAAGTCTTTGCATTTTTTATTCCCCTTTGAGACGTCAAGTGACGGCAGCTTCATAAAACTTGTTAGGCAAATGTTTAATAAGTGAGTTAGTTTCATAAATTTAAACTCGAGCGTGGCCTTATCTAATTTATTCAGACAGTCTCGGACCTCGTCCCGCATTACATATTTATTGGCGTAAACAGGACGCAAATCGCATTTAAAATTTAATTTTGCTCTCTACTATATCACGAGGCGCAATTTATGAGCGAGCTACGAAAAAAAACATTCATCGTAAAAATGTTCATTTTATGCTATGACAGTGACAATGTCGCGTTTACGCGCGGAACTAAAAATAAATTAATTAGTAGCCTATGCATTCTTCCAGACTAAGTACTAGAACTATGCCAAATTTTCACGTGTTTAGTTGTTCTAGAGATACGTATAATAAATAATAAGATTTACTTAAATTCGATGTCACATGAATGAATATAAAATTTAAATACGCAGTTATAGAAATAGTCCGTATTAAAATATTATTCAGCTATATTATTTCTTTTTCGAATTGGATACGTGCAAGTTAAACTGGTCGTGTCTATTTCCCAAAGGAAAAGTTTAAAATGACTTTGAATATTAAAATAGAATCGATTTCACGTTCGGAATAAAATCTTCTTTTCATATATCGTAGAAGTCTAAGATTTAATCTATAATAACATATTTGACAATTTAATACCATAGACGACCTATTGCACAATATCATTGTATCATTAGGACATGCAAATAAATTTTAACATATGTCTTTGCAAACATCTTCGCGGCTCAAGGTCACATATGTTTTGCTCTCCTCTCCCGCGCTAGACCTAGAATTAAGTTCTACGCAAATGTTGCCGCACCGCCAGCATAAAGCACAGCGTTTATGCAAATATTATAATTCTCAAGTAGTCATGTAAGCAGAACGGTCTCTTAGCAACACAACTTTTACCCGTCGTGTTTCGAAGGTGACATATTCAGAAATAGACATATGTACTCAGAGTCAAGCTAATGTAAAACTATCAAAACGAATTTAAGTTTTCCATATGTGTCTTTTCTTTAAAAAAAATGTTACGTAATAAAAAAGGTACATTTTTAGTAAAACATGTGTTTCAAAAAAACACAACAAGATTCCAAAATTTGTTCGTAAAAGTTGATGCGTGCAATTTTTTGCATAAAGATTTATTAATTACCTAAATACGTCATAATGGCCACGTCAGTAAACGGGTTATGTAAATGAAGGGACGCCAATAACCAGAGGCAAGGGATCTCTAAAATAACACGAGTATACCTATTGTTGATTTTCTAAACATTGCCCTTTATTGAGCATTGCTTATGCAGGCTACACACGTTACGTTATGCATTACAGTTTTAACATCACCAGATCAACTACCATGGTAAATACATATCTGCGATTACGTGAAAATTTACAGGCAAACATAGATGCTGGACTTATTACAGAGCACCATGACAACAGGGTAAATCCCTATTGTGTGTGGTCAGCATTACAAGTTATCTTGACACTATAGTGCTGAGTTGTAATGTATCTCTATGTTTTCGTAGCCGTATTATTTTATGTGAAATTAATATCATTGAATGTTTGTAGAAATAACAAAGGGGACAGATTTATAGTTAATTTGAATAAAACAAGTTTTTTTTAGTGATATATCTATTGCGATATATTGAGCAGATAAAAATGTATCCAATCTTTAATTTGCACGTTTTGTGTACACTGAAATAAATCTGTATTGTTTTTAATCCATACCGATTACAAGTGACATAACAAATCTGCTGTTCGTTAGATTTTTTTAAAGATTTCAACAAAAATAAGGTTAGATTGATTTAAAAATGTTACCTTAGAATCTGCTTAATTTCAACTTGTACATTCTTGTTATGTTCTATAAATGTCCTATATTTTGTCAAAATATAAAACAGAAATAATCTTTTGGTTCTTTTTAAAATATCAGTGTGGAGTTCTGTACAAAACGCTTCGGGAATATGCGGGGAAACATTATTCATGCCCCGAATATTTAACCGGTCATGGAACCTTAGCCCGGAATTTACACGGGTTCCGCAAATTCAAAGACATGTGCTGAATATTTTAACTGAATTCCCCTTTTACGTAGAGTTATACGGGAAGTTAAAAAACAACTTTGTTATCAGAAAACCTTGAGGTTTTGAAATAAATAACATATTCCTTTCACGTTACGTTTACATCATCATCTAATTAAACAATAACGTAATCAAAATCAGATATTAGTAAAACAAGTGAAGTTTAAACAACAAAGTTATTTAAACTTATCAGCGCCAATAGCCTAATGGTTTTATGGGTACGGACTACTGATCAGAGAGCGTGGGTTCGTTTCCCACCATTCGACTATTACCGTGAACTATATCATAACACAAGCTTTTACCTGGAATCGTTACAAGAAACATTAGTATATTAACAAAAATCAACTATACATAAAAAAAACACAAGTAAAAAATCGCCTAAAAAGTTAAACAAAAAGAATAAATACTAACAAATACTTTTGAACTTTTTAAATTCTAAAAATAACTTCAAGACAAAATTATACTTAACTGAAACTTAATTAATGTAAATTTAAGAAATCATTTCACCATCGTGTTCAGAAGCAAGCGGTGACGTTTGACATCACTTGATTTACGAAAACTTTGACACGCTGACGTATAAGGTAGGAGAAAACTTCCCACTTGGATGAAACCGAATTGGATCGAGGTACTAACAAACTTTTCAGTTACTTAATATTCTAAGTTAAATTAAGTATATTAAGTTGTAATTGACAAGATTTAACGTCTTCTGCGATGTAAATATTTTTTTACATGAGGTTCCACTGCCAAAGCACTATACGAAAGAAAGAAACAAACAAACAAGGATTTTCTGGTAAACAGATTATTATGGTCAATATATTATACTGATTTCCATTATTTCGAGGACAATAAGACATGTTCCTTTCGCAATGGAACCCCACGGTTAAAAAATCTTATATGATAAACAATTTAATTGTAAAAAATGATCTGGATAGCTGACTGAAGACAACAGTACCAAAGTACACCGATGCTTTCAGTTGTTTCATCTCTTTTAATAACGTTCAGTGCAACACTGCGAATAATTAATTGCAGCGGAGAGCATTTAACTCCTGTTTTACGACGACTTAATATCTGTGTTTTAAATAAATCTAAATTTAATTTATGTTAAAGTAAAGTAATCAGATTTTTATGTAACTTTAATTAAATTTTGTTACAAAGATACATTAAAAATAATTTTAGTTTATTCAGTCACATTGCATAAGTCATTTCAAACATCTTGACGGCTCAAGGTCGGTGCGCTCCGCAGTGCCCCCCTCCTTGCCCCTCCTCGCATCCCATTACACGCCGCTACACCGAAAAATTCTGATCAGTGCAGTGACTCGTGAGATATTCCGGGCTACCTAGATATTGGTTAAGTACTGTACTTGTGTATTTTAAGGCAATATTCTTTAATGAAAAGGTAAATTTATAAACGAAATACTTGTAATTATTAAAATCAATATTCTTAACTATCATAATCTATAAATCATGTTTATATTAATCAATATAATACTGTTAGTAAATACTTTAACCGATATATTAACATTACGATTTACACAGCCACGGAATTGGCCAGTATATAATGTTTTAATAAACAAGTAGCGGTTTCCCGAACACCACTCATAAATACTACGTTGCTTTTGATAATGAAAATATGTAATTCAGATTCCATAATGATTTATGTCAATATAGGATGTGACATGTTTGTGGTGAACATTAATCATAGTTTCATGAAACTGTAAAATGTATAGAAAAAAATAATATATATTCGCTAAAAGGTCAATGAGCATAGATATAATATGGCATATAGGTTATGTTAGGTTTGATTACGTAAATAAATAAGTAAATGAAAAACTAGAGCTGTTTGTAAACATTCATGTACTAATTAAAATCACGAAATAACTCTCGAGTAGTTCGGTGTAGGTACCGACTAGTTTCAGACTCGTCGGAGGTCCATCTTCAGGGTTAGTCATTATTAACAAGTGTAATGTTTCACGAAAGTTTTAATAAGTTAACTGTGTTTAATATTTTCCTCTTGTTATTTTCAAGGTACTATTTCTTCTTGGCGAAGAAAATTTATTTACAAAACAATTTCTGTAATTACAATTTACCTAACTCTTGAGAAATTCTAATTAAATTTACGAATCTTAACTAACTTTGGCATTTCGTGTATTTTATACCAATTTAAATATTGAATACAAAACTTTCATTTACAATAATGTTTTTTGACTAATCAACATTTACTAAAGTGAATTGAAACCAATTAAGGTTTCACTTAGTTTTCGTAAACGTGTGTCTACATGAGTAGAGATGGCATATTCAAGAACCAAGTTGCGTACTAGTTTTAGATTCAAAAGGAAATCACATCAACCCGCGTCGTTTTGTTTCCTAGCACGAAGTTATAACAAGCATACGTGAACTGTATTTTATTCTAACATCTATCTACTACAGAATAATCCTATCACTTTGAAGGCACAAATCTAGTATCAAGGTTTCGATTCTCAAGGAATATTACCACTATCATGGGAAGCTTTTAAATATAACAGAATGTAAAAGAAATTAGGAAAATTTATAAAATGTAGCTTGTACTTTATACAACTTCCCGGGACATTTATTTAACACGCGCGTCCCGGTGCGTTGATTAATTTACTACCTTCATTCTGTGAATGTTAAAAATTAAATATTGTTTGTTCCAAAAACAATTTATTTTTAGATTCCATCTAGTGGGGCCGAGTGCTTCATGTGCATGGTGCGGCCCGAGTTATTAATTCAGGTTACGCTCCGTAATTTAGATCAAGAGTTTGGACGAGCGATAAGCGCTTTAAAGCGGCAAGTGGATTCTAATAACATTTTTTTTGGTAAATGTTTACATGAAAATTCTTTAACATACGTATATCAGTAACGATTTCAAAGCTTCTAAAGCTTTATTTTGTACTAACATTTTTAACTATGGTCTTATCCGAAAAGTAATAATAATAACTCCATAGGACATTTTTAGAAACCATTATGAGAAGGAAGTAAATTTCTGCGAAAATGTAAGATTGGGAGTGTCATTTGCTGTAAATGGCACTTCCAAAGTCGTCCGAAGTTAATAACAAAGTTAAATAAGCGATTTAACTGCCCGTCACCGGAAGCACTTTAAAACTGGAATATAACGAATTGTCTTAAACAATGAACAATTTTATGTTGTTTACACTTTATCTAATTGTTAAAAACAAGTGACATAATATGAATGTACATTATAAACATTCTCACTTCAAGCGACATCCATTAAAATGTCATTGCTTTAAAAAAAAACAAAGGGACAAACGAACAGTATAAACAACAGACTGATCATCGCCATCTATGGTCACCAGCAACCAACTATGCATTACCGGCCTAGTTTTTTGTCATCACTTCGTAACAACAAAAGTATTTCTCAATCCTTCCTTGTTCTAAAAGGTAACAAAAGAAAATTATACTTACAGCTCCATATCTACATAATTTTAGTTATCTACGTCGCTTCACAATTCTTACAGAAAATTAACAGTTTAATATTTTTTAAACTGCATTTTCTGCATTTGACATTCAACGCTCGCGGAATCGCTCCGCGGCTTTGGAACGTGACTTTAGAAAAACTTCGTTGTTAGTTCAGCAAATTGTATGAAGGCCTTTTGAATTCGCTTTTTGTTTGCATACTTAAATTACTTGCATTGATATGAAACTATAATGTGACAAAACTATTTGGGCCGGGCACGGGGGGCGCAGCTGTCGAGGTTAGCTGCCAGATAATACACAAATCGTTATCTCATAACCATATTAATATTGACAGGGGGCGCTAATGAGCATTTACAATTTCGCTTGACTTATGTCTACTGATTCAAATAACTTTGTTGATCTAGAGTAGTAATATTGTGACATGAACAATGAAACCATGAAATCACAAAAGACAAGCGTGAAGGTCACACAGGTGACCTGTTTACTCGGTTGTCGTGAAATAGAAAACATTTTAAGTTAGTATTATCATCATAAGATTTCACTTAGCTAGCTAAGGCAATCTTAGGTATACTCCAGACGTATTTAATGTTCCGCCAATAGTACAGATAATTTCGAATATAGCTTGTGCCATAATTAATCAAATGTACCTACGGTTATTTCCAATTTCCCCGGGGATAAGGGCCCTCGCAGACTGATCTCTGTTTAATTAAATTATTAATGAAATAAATATGATTGGTCGGTACGAGGTGCTGATCATTTTAATATCATTTCAAAAATACGTTTTTTTTTTAATTTAATAATTATTTCTAGTTAGTTAAAACACTATAAACAGTATGGTTTCCAAGAATTGGCTATTTTTTTTATTTTTGATAAGTTAATAATTTTTCATAAAGTTAATACTATCATTTAAGTTTAAGCGATCTGTCCTCGGCGGTGTTTTCAAATCGATGCGACTTAGAGTACTTTAAGAAGTGAGTATTTTTTTTCTTTTAATACTTTCGTAAAACCAATACATGTTTTTTTTAATGGTTTATTGCTTTACGCTTTCTTTTCTTTCTAGATGAAATGAAATCACTTCCAACTAATTATATTAAAATGTTAATTATGCCACTCAGTCGGTCAAATTGGCAATGAAGTCTATTATATACGTAATAAGACTGCCATTTGACCAATTCCAAAGTACTTTGGCATCCTTTCAATTGGTATTTCAATTAAGATCTTTGCGATTTTTATTTCTGCAAAATGTTTTTCTAACCATCATTGAATCGTTTCCGCACAGACAAAAACATGAACAGTGTTATGTTTAGTATATATTCATTGGTAGTGAGCACTTAAAAAGTATTTAAGCACAAAGAGAGAGGCTAATAGTGGTAAAAATTCCGTTGCTTACGAAAATTATATTAGTAAAAATCACGGAAGTTTCTTGTATATTTTTACTTGTAAAGTCCATTAAAATTCGTCTTAATCTGTGAAGACAAATAAGTAAAAGACATGACCAGTTGAGGACGATTATTTCCTAAACATTTCCGTGACATACCACTCGATGCTCACAATGCAATTAGGTCTACGTGCTCACATCTTTTATTGGCAGGTAGCTGTACTATATTTGGTCCTAAGTGAGAAGCCAATTTAATTCTTTGACTGTACTTGTTTCTTTTATTTTGTAGAAAACGTTTTCTGTATAGAAATCGTGCCACCGTAAATATGCTGTGGTTTCGAATTCAATTTTGAATCGTATTCGAATACAAATATATAAAATATTTTTCCAGTTGAATTTGTTGTAGAAGTCACCCATATGATGTCGGACATATCGCTCGTTAAATTTTATTCTTAAATACTTAAAATGTATTCTATTAAATTGTTGCCAATTGAACGTTTCATTTTTGTTACAATGTTTGTTAAAGTTACAGTACTGTAAAGAGACTCAAGTCACAAATACATTTACTGTAGTAATTTGAAACAAGCACATATTGTTCTGACAGTTTGTAATGTCACCAAACAATACACATTATTATATCTACTATGTTCCAATGAAAATGACCAACATTTTGTTCAAAAACAACATGCCCTCACCGTGTAAAGACGTCCGTTACTTTAGAAATTGTCTTATTTCTTTCCAGGATTTATTTTCTAGTATACTTATTCGTCCTTACTTACCTTAACAAAGATTTGTCTCCGGGGATATCATGAATCAAGTACAATGGTCGTCATTTATAAAATAGCCTTCGCTTAATTTTACGAGAAATGTTTCAGAGATTTGGTGCGGTATTACCTATTGAATTATAAACTTATGTCCTAGTTTATCATTTGGTGTCATAAAATTATTATTTTCTCAAATTACATTTTTCTAAAGTGCTTTACGTCTCTTTTATATAAACCCATGGCGTTATCATAACTTAAAGCTAGCATACTAGTATTCGTAGTAGTGTCGTAGCAACTCTACAGCTATTAGTGCTACGAAAGAGCTACGAACATCCACAGGCTCGTAGCTCTTTTGTAGCATTATTCTACTTTTTTTTTTGTAAATTGATCAATACGTAGTGAAGTTCACCTAACTTAATGGTCGGTTTGGGCTAACTGCACTGAAACGAGTCCTTGAATTATTGCAACGAGCCATTAGTGGAGTATACAGCGTTCCCCGACGTCACTTAATTACTTTTAATGCATCGTATTCGGTTTCGAACTACTAGATTACGTATTGTTAAACAATCGCGCAGTGCTGTATACACGTTGGCGACTTCTGAAGATTGTTAGTAGTTGAAACTTCAATGGATCGCATATGACTATTAAGTGACATGTTTCGAGATATTGCAACTACAACCAGAGGTTTCAGTAGCGACTTTGGTCGTGCATTTATTACCTAAATTTCATGATTATTTACATCATGCATTTACATTTTGAATATATGTAATCGTAGTATAAATTTTATAAAGTTAAGCTTATTTCTTATTCATTAATTAATACAAGTAAATCAACTTTATAATGAGTACTAATATATTTCAGGCGTGACCATATTCTATGGAACGAAGGAAACAGAGCGTGAATTCTTAACATTTGCTGCGTAATACATGTAGGCCAAGTGCTTTAGTGTGACGTTCTTAAGTAGCAATATAGGCAGGCAATTTTTAATTAAATTTGTTATAAAGCTTATTTAAAAACATTACCAGTACGCCTTAGGGTACCTCATAAAGTGAACACACTGTTCAAAGTCCGACAATGAAAGTGCAGGTCCTCTGGGGTACCTATAACGGATATCAATGGACGCCAGTTATCTCGCCGCTCGGTTGTCACTTATATGAAAAACACATATCTACTTACTGACGTCATAATTTTCATATTAAGTGAACGATACATAAATGTGTGTCAGTTTGAAAACCCACATGTTACTCAGATGTAATTCTGGTTAGAGCATATTTTAAAGTAGCTACATATTTATTGTAGTCTGCTTCCTTCTTCCATAACATTAATATGTTTGTACATGTTGACGATATAAGATAGTTTCTGCACAAGTGTAATGTTTACGGAATAAATCATAAATGATAAATATAAAATGTGAAAACTTTGTAAAGTTTTTAATATGTTTGACATAAAATATAAAAGCATAAATAACGCCAGGCTCTCAAGTTGTCGTCTAATTTTAAATCCTCATCCTTTCCCCGATACCTGAACGTAAAAGCATTATTCAAATCAGTAAAAGCGATTGGCGCGGTGCCGAGTAAGCCACAGTCGGAATCGCCTGCACACTATATAGAAGGATATAAATTTTCCCTATAATGGGACTGTTTAAATTATTCCACCTTAGGCAGTATACTGAAATCCAATAGCCCAATTTACCGGTGGACCAAAATGTTTACTCGATTTAAAAATTCTGAATTTACTACTATACAGATTTATTGACTCAAGTTAAATTTCTCTAAGCTTATTTCAGCAAATAATATGACTTAGTTTAATTTACTGTTAAGTGTCATTAACAACAGCTCGGTTTAATAATTTTCTAGAAACAAAACAGTCGTATGTTTTTTTTTCTTCTTGTCTCGTGACTGAAAAAAGAAGTAAAATATTTGTATGTAAAGTTACTTATTACGTTTAAAATTGCCAACAGTTTTTTTGCATATATCCATATTAAAACGTTTTTCAATACAGGCCTCGTGCCATTTTTCGATCGTCCGATTCAATATTTCATTACTGTCCCACTTAGCCGCACAGAGCTCCATAACCGCTTTGGACCGCAGCCAGAAGTGTTCTTCTGTCGAGATTCCACTGACGAAACATATAGTTCTCTCTCTCGTTCCCTTTGAAAAAACAGAGATAATACACATGTTTGTTTCGGTAGCGTAACTGTTAGTGTTGTCATATTACTTGCCATATTGTTTTGTTTTTCTTGTGCACATTTCTTGGAGTCGACTTTGATTCAGATCTTGATATACAAAACATAAATTTTTGCTTAATTTCTTAAAATGCTTTTATAGAACTAAAACGGCATTGTAATGCACATTATGTTAAAACTTTAAATTATAGTTTAGGCATTAAAAACTAAGCTTGTATTTTACATACTTTCACTTTATAATCTTATACCCATATTTATTGCCACCTTTGCTTAAGTGTGACTGTCAGGAACATAAATCATTTTGATATTAAAACATCTAGAGGTTATGTATAAAGTAATTTATTTCAAAACTTTGTTCCTTTGTTATCCCTCTTACTTAAGGTAAAGTTTTTATGCAAAGAAAACGACGTACGTCAAGTAACTTGTGACTAATGTCAGCACATTCGACAAAGCCGAGCTTAGTCTTTACTTTGTACGGCGAAGCGTTCTTCGGTGGAATTAGACATATTTTTCTTCGACTTATCTTTCAACTAAATGACTTCAATTACTCAGAAAAAGATACTGAAAGAAGTAATGATACTTCCGACTTACACGAACTAAAGACATTTTTTTTTGTTCACTTTTAATAAAATATGTCGCTGGTTATTTGATCAAGTCACTAATGTACTACGCTTTTATAAAAATGGAATCATTACTATCGTACAAAATCCCTGTACAAATAGAAGAAACTACAAAGTATAGAACCATAGGTAACATCGGGAGTAACAAACAATCATTGTATTACAACCTTGTAGACATAACCTTGACTGTCGACCGGCATAACTCTTCTGCTGAGACATATGGTTGTCTTTGTTTTCTTCATTGAGAATGAAAAGAACGACAATATGTTTAACCAAACATTGACTTCATGTAATTCTGGAATAGGAGTAGCTACTAACATTATCTGAAAATAAACAATAAATCAGAAAATAAATTCCATAAAACTAAAGATATCTAAATGAAAATCATAATAAGTTCTTAACTAAAAAGCGGTACAAAAGCGTATCTGGCAAGCAAAGTGAATCACGTACCGAACGGATATGTGACAGTATTGTTTTTGTTAAATTAAACTCGCTAAGTTAGTGTACACGTTAGTTCTGGAACTGAGCCAGGCGCGTCTTGAAATGCTGTATGTTGCGGATGTACGCGACCCGCCGGCATTCACTCCGCTGCCATACTTATGCGATTACGAAACATACTTAAACAATTAGATTCATATTTTTTTTGATTAGTTGGTCCGGTAACAGTGCACTAATATGGTGTAAGTACAGAAATTAATGTATGATTTTTAAGTCGATACAAAAATTATTTAATTTTATTTCCTATTGAGTACAATGGTATCGTTAGTTTGTTGACTATTGCGGCTCTTAAATCGATTCAATTTCAAGAAAATGTATTAGTGCATTTAATTATTTTGTTTAAATTAGCAGTAATATATTAATGTCACAGATGTAGATATAGTTTTGTTTAACCATGATGTGCAAAGGAACAAGAAGCCATCTGAATCCGCTAACATAGCGAAGTGTCCGCTGGCCGTTACCATCTGGAATTGCAGATAAGTTACAATAATAATACTAAACTTTGATAATAATTCATGGTGTTATTTTAGCCTGAACTTAAACCTCGATACAGAACACTATGACCGGTATTTATGTAGTATTTTGTGGCTGGCTGCAAACAGTATTGTTGTGGCGACGATTAAATTAAGTGATTGTGGTTGTATGCACTGAATAAAACTAACTGGATCGGAATTCTAACTAAATTACAGTTTTAGATGGCACAAAATGAAAAACCTTTTTTGCAGATAAATAAAATACACTATTTAACTACATTTGACTCAGCAATTCAAGTAACTTGTATTTTATTTAAGAGTGTTTTTAGTATTGTAGGTAATATTGATTTTAAGACAGCCATTCGTAGCTGCAATAAAGTTAGCTAAGTTAAATTACATATTTCATAAGGAGTTCCGCGGTAGAATTATGTCTATGTGTAAACACAACAGTTACAATAATAATCGTACAACTGTCATCTATTAATTTAAGCTCTCGAATCTTTGCAACCCATTCGAGTTGTTTCCATTGTCATTTAATTCCATTACGTGCTTAGAGCAATTGGGGCGCTCAGTAGACAAGGGGCAATTTCCTCTAATTACATTTGCACAAAGACCTCTGTGAGTGCAAGGAATCATTAGAGCGGAGCTGTTTGCCACAATTGTAGCAATTATTGCATATCTATACTATTGTATGAAGCGCAAACTTTTTCATGTACGACCTCAGCAATCACGTATCAGATTTAAGTAATTATTTTGTTGTAGACACAAAAAAATATTTAAAAATGTTACAAGTCCTTTAGGGTCATGCCAAGGTTTGACTCTTCTCGTTACATGTTTTTGAGCTAAATAAATGGAAGAGGCAACCTTAGTAACTCCTAGGTTTTAAACCTTAAAATTTTATGTCAAAAAGCCCTCCTACTTCGCATTTGTTTATTTAAATACTGTTCATAAACAGAATAACAAACCATCGCGATATAAAACAGTAATATACGACATTGATGTACAAAAGCCGACAGCAAAATTACGCAAATTGGATTGTGAACGTTTTATTGCAATCATTTGCAGTTGACCGAGTGCGCTGTTATTGTAAAAATGTGCTTCTGCAATGCCGCAATAGTCCGCCCGCCGCCGCTGCCACCGCCGCCGCCGCCGCCGCCGCCGCCGCCGGACGCGACTACAATACCGAGCGGAGCATTCAAACTTACATTATATTTCATTCGCTTTATAAACAAATTGAAATAAATCTTTTAACTATCGTACTAATATAATTAATGCAACGTTTTAACTTTAGCCTATAATTATTCATCTTGTATGATTTTGAGTGTTCATAAGCGCAGTACCATCAATATCTCGTAATCAACGTTCCCGGTGTATGAAGCCATACATTCATACTGCGCCTTCATACAATAAACAATAGTATTCGGAATAGGTGTGCGATTGTGTGTTGTTTATTGCTATATCGTATCGTAACCGATAACTGGATACAGTAAATCGAGCGCACTATCCAATGGGAAGCAGTTACAACTAGTTGACCAGAGTAGCCTTTACGTTAAATCTTTCGAAGAAGCGCTATCAGTGTTACGTGTAGAGCTTTGTAAAGATTTTATAAATATATTTAGATAAGGATTGAGGGACGATGTTCATGATTTTAATATTAAGAATTGAGCGGATACTGTTTATCTAAATAACAGATTAGTGTACCTAGACATTTTACTATTTAAAAAGTATAATTAATTACAATTGAATATCTAAATTTTTATCGACTGTATCATTTATTTCCGCAATTAAAGTGATTAAAATAATGTTTCCTTCATATTACAATTGTAATTGAGTCTCATTGTTTATTGTCACAAAACTAAATTACCAGCAGACCGGGGCACGCTAATTGCTGTATGCGTTCCGATAGCTGAATGCGACGGAAATTGTAAATTTACTTATCGAATAATGTTCCACAACATGAATTGTTATCGAATATTTTAGATTAATTAAATAAATTTGCATTAATATGTAATACGAAAAATTTTTAGCGTTATTTAACTCTTTCACTGTGGCTTCAATTTTTGCGTACTTTTCATGTCTTCGGTACGAGGTGTCATGAACCCGCTCCGTGACTAGACGTTAGTGCGACACGCGGTCCATTAGACCCCACCTCCTTTAACAAAGGTATGCCTTACGCACCACAGAGAAGTACACCTTATTCCTTGCCCCCCAAGGGAAGTTGCATTAGATATGATTTAGACCTCGTTTCGTAGCGAACGTGTTAAGGAAATTACGCAGCTGGATGAAAGTGTCGGAGTCAAAAACGAAAGAAAAACATGTAACTACATATACAAACTTAAAAAAAATGTATCATAAATGTGGACTAATGGGCTAACATTAGTAATTATAGTTAGTTAGATACAATTGATTAATAAAATAAAGTATGTAATGTAAAAGCTACTTACTGAGGATGACACGAACTCATTGTTTCGTTTTCTTATTATAAAGTTAGTAGTGTAAGAAGTAAGTTTAATTTCAGGGGAATTCTAAATATGATTATAATTTCCTGTACATTACCAGATCATGTTTAAGTTTCACGCATAATAAAAACACAACACGCAATTACAAGCTGTTAGTTTTTCTTATATATACAAAAAACTAAAATACACTGTAACACGACTACAACTGTACATACGAAACATTTCAGTTTTTATAGAGCTACAAAATAAAATTTTATAACATACGTTTTGCCCAACTGTTTTATACTGGCTCTAAAAAAGTTACAATTAAAAAACGTCGGCTTAACACAAAGTTAGTTTTGTATCCCGCTGCGGCTGCGACGCGGTTGCTGTCAAAAAATAAACAAAACTCGACACCCACTACTCCCCAATCTGGTAAGCTTCGCCATACAATAAGACATAGTTTGTATGGTTAATTATTTTTTATTAACACAGATTTTTAACCTTGCGTTTCCACTGCCCTAAAACATGTTCAAAACATATTAACATCCCTTTCGTCTCCTTTTATTTAGTATTTCATTTTTTTTTGTTATTATGTATTGAAATTAAAAAAGAATTGCTAACCATCCATCCATACATGTAAACTTTGCCATTTATAATAATAAGATATTTAAGAAACTTAGCAAAATCCCAAGAGAGCAATTTTCTCGTTCTCTTCATTCTGCTTTAAAAAACACTTGGTCGTAACTCTTAAATTATTCTTAAAAGCTTTGTTAAAATAAAATTCTCTGATAAAAGCCGGAGAAAACAAACATTGAAATGAAGTGCGCTTTTCCTACTGCAATAACTTACTGAATTTACATGGTATTGGACGCAAAGAAATGAAGCTCTCTCTTTAAAAGCCGGAATTACACTTCCCGTTTCTTTCTAACGCAAGAGCCGTGCTCTGTACACTGACCTTTTACATTTTTGTGTTATTTTGTAAGCCAAATAGTAGTTTTACCTATATTAAAGGTTTATAAAATAAATTTGACCATCTACGTTCAACAGTGCACGATGTCAGGCTGGAAATAAATAGAGAAAATGAAGGAAGAAATTGATTAGGATAGTAATTTAACTCAATGATAATGGGGCTTTCTACTGACAGACGAATTTTTGAAATCAGTACTGTTGTTGAGTTCATTTCTTACATACAAAAAAAAATGTTCTTCAATTAACATATTTACATGGTACATATCACAACAAAGTCTTAGCGACAATTTGGTGCTGTAATTCCTTTGATTTCTTTTACTTTCAAATAATTTATTTCACTCTATGACAACCTAAGATATATTAGGAAGAGCGGCCACGTAAATCATCCTAATGGAAGTCGGCCACAAAAGAAAGGCCACTTTATTACTTTGAACAAGTTTGAGAGCTCCCTCTGGGGGTAGCATGGAGAATCAGATCTGAGCCACAATAACAATTATCACATTAAGACGGTTTACTTACTTTTTATAATATTTACAAAGCAGTTAAAATCAACATTTTAACTTTATAATATGTCAATGTTACTTAGCACACAGTGCCATCAATGTAGTCTTTTTCTTATTAGACTTTTTAGTTATTTACAACAACATGACTGCAACTTACTGACCTTCAAGCCTGCGCATCTGCAGTTCCTCTGATGTTTTGGATGTCCATGGACGTCGATGGCCACTTCGGTATCCACGTCGTTTCAGATTTAAAATATTAACATGAATTAGTTACGTATTGTTAACTGGCACAAAAACTTTTCTTATTACCATTTTTTCAACTTCATCGCTGTCCCAACGAATGAAGTTTTTATATAGCTGTGTAATTCTCACACGCGTAAAAATATAGCTAAATAATACGTTCATTTAAAAACGTCTGTGTTTCGATTATGGTAATACGGTTTCACACTCGTGGACGAGAATTTTTAATTTGAGCGAACGCGGCGGGGACGGTGCAGGGATTTAAATAAATCAAGTTACACTTGTCACAGACGTGCCGTAATTTGTAAGTTATGCGGGATGTCGCGTGCAACTGAAATGGTAGATTTATGTCGTCGCTGGGACATGGGATTTCGAGGTTGACCGCTGTTTAACGTGCTAGTTAGTTATTTATTATTATTTAAAGCTTTTACAGTAACAATTAGTATTAACATAATTAATAACCAAAAGGGCCAATATCCTAATGGTTAAGGGTACGGAAAATTGACTTGTCGTGAACCTTATTCTGACATAAACTTTTTGAAGCTTACCAGAAATGGTTACAATAAATATTAGTAAAGTAATAAAAAATCTGCTAGTTTTCATAAAAGAATCGGTATTCAAAAAGGAAGGCCAGTATTTCGGTTAATATGACTACGAAATTGACACAAATACGTTAAATAAATTCCATAGATAAATTATTTGTCTCCATATAATGGGTTGTTGTTATTCAGTTTTATAATTCCCAAAAAGAAAACAATATACTTTTTAACTCTACGTTACAGAATTGTAAAAACTGTAATTTATCTGAAGTGTTAAGAATTTTGTGTTTCATGTTTGATACAATAAATATTTTCTACGCTTTGTCACGCGAGAAACTTTCCTAAGTTTAGTTTAAAGATAACGGCCCTTGAAGGTTAATAAATTTAACAAAGTGTTGTAGTGATACTATCGTGTTCAACTGTAAGGTTGAATACGAAAAAGTGTTTTTACAAAAAAAAAAACAATATTGCCGAAGAAAGAAATGTTTATTTCTTAAACACTATAGTGTTTCTTGCGTTGTCAAGAACAATTATGAATTAATTTGTGACATTTCTTCCTCGTTGTATAATACCGAAGTATTAGATTCAAATCTTCATTACAGTTGGACGGTTGCCAGTTAATTTTACATTCAATTTAATACTAAATAATTTACATTACCAAATTTGTTAGTCTTAGCAAACTAGAGACAGCATTGGTTCTACTGAAATTCTTCCGCAGGTATTCACTTGGCCTGGTATGCACAATGTATTGGCCAAATAGCAAGGCATTGTTGGTCAACACAAGTTGCCAAGCTCATTGCATACGTAATAATTGTTTTCGTATCTTGCTCCGTTCACTAAGCACTCCATTAGTATAGATTGGTCTAACTAAATCAGTATGCGACAAGATTCACGCTTCAAAATTGGATAAGCAACAAAAGGAATCAAATAAAATGGCGTACATTTTACTACTTTCTAGTAATACGATTCTTAAACTGGCTTAATACAACTTTAAGCTTGTCATCTTCACTACAGCTCAGTACACACGTTCAGTTTTAAGTGTGCAGTTGAAGTATACAATTAAAACTCACAAGTGGGACTAGCTGGCGGTAAAGTTGATAAATAGTCACAAGGGAGTCATTTAGAGTAGATTTCTTATCTTAAATATCAATTAAAAGAGATAACGTAACTCTCAGAGTCACAATTTGACTGACAAGTTTGTAAAAAGACTTATTATATAAAAATTAATTATTGAATTTAAACAGTGTAAATGAGTTGTAGCTAATTTAAGTGGAATCGTAGTTAATCGTTGGTAACTTAATCAGTGTGTGATAGCAGGGTCATTTTCTTAAGTGCACCGCGGACCATGGAGCGGCCAATGGAATTAATGCCTCAATTAGTTAGCACCGCCCTCGCTAAAATATTTAACGTTAGTTTACAATTAAACATATTCCAACTTCAATATTTAAATAGTTTATTAAATTAATCCTAATTTTATTTCAGTTTAGAATTTAAAAAGGTATACGTCGTCTACCTTCCAATAAATGTCCCGTCAAAATGGGTCCAGGCGTTTGTGATATTAACCAGATCAAATGCGAACTTGCGGACAAACAAAAGGTATTAAAAAAAGTACAGGCCCCTGAGTATTATACATTTGTAGTTAAAGTGTGGCCTAATAATTTAAGATGCTGGCACATCTCAAAAAAATGATTTAGTATACGGGAGATAGGATAGTATAAAATATCGTACAAAGTGCGGCAAAGCAAGCAAATTTCAAAAGGTAGCACTATTAAGTTCATCATTTGGTACGTCATGAATATATCGGAACGAACGGGAGCGAGGTAAATCAAATTACACTTGTCAAAGGCGTCCGATACGTCGTAAATTATGCGGCCGGCGCGTGCGGCCGAAACGGGAATTTATATAAACTTTCCGATATGGAAATAGTGGTCGACCGCCATTTGATAGCCAGCGAGCACATATATAATTGTCCGATGTTATTATAACGCTTATTGTACATTGATTAAACTTATAAATTTAAAACTATTAAGATGACTGGTGTCTAAATTTGTATTAGAATTTAGTTTAAATCGAACCCGTCGCTTTCAACAGCTTTATTCACTGTTGAACTTGTATCAATAAGAACCAATGTTTGTATGTTTGCCACACATAAGTTCCTTGACCACTAGACACTTTTTAATTAAAATGAGGTCGTAACTATACATTTATTTTATATGTAAACACAATGATATCGTCAGCGTTTTCCTTGCCAATAGCTTGGTAATTATTACACGTAGTAAACTGTTCATACTAAATTAATTAATTCAGAATTTCTAAATAAACATTTCGATACAGAATTCACAAAAGCTCACTCCATCTGGCTTCCTTCCAAAACTATTGTTGAACTTTCTTTTCTCTGTTCAAGTTTGTACAAATGCAGACGTGACTAAATTTCTTTCTTCTCTAAGAAAAACATTTTATGAAATTTCCCAGTTGATTTGTGGCCTCGATTTGAAAGTATTTTCACTAAATGTCACATTGTTTTACGATTTGCAGTTTCACATCTATTATGAGTTTCTTTGCAGTAAACTAAAGGACTTATTCGTTTACAGTATCGTATGTATTTAGGGTCATTATCACTAAAGGTACTGTAATATGTTTTTCATGAAAAGTATTGTTAGGAATTGACTTACATATCACAATTTGTAAAAATAAGAAGAACAAAATATTTTAGGAAAACATCAACATCTGAAACGTACTACACACCAAGTTAATAAATGTACAGTTTCATTATAAAGGTCCCTAATATTTAAATTAAATTTTGATAATGAAAACAATAACCTTAACTTTTCGGATCCCTACACATTTACCTTCATAAAACCAATTCCCTTATTATGGCTTCAATTACCTTTAACAATAACTTAGTGCCCTTTAAAACTTACTTAATACAACGAAAGGGTTTTCATTCCCTTCAAAATTAATTTTGTTTTACCATAAAAATGTTAATTAGAATTAACAAAGTATAATTAACTCCATTTAAAATACACTTTCAAGTTTTTATAGCGAATCAGACTAAACGGGGATGATTCAAATTCTGGTACTTTAAATAATAACAGTGTCCTCAGCACGGCCGTTAAATTATGATTAATATAACCATGGTATTCGACAGTCGGAACACTCATACAAAACATATTATCATCCTGCTCTTCCTCAATAAATATAACAGACACAGCTATAAGCTTATGCCCAGTTGTTTCATTAATGAAAACTGATTAAAAACTCGTTGGTTCTCTAAACATGAATGTTATTATTCTATGTACAGTAATATAGGCATTATTACTCTCTAGAACCTCTAGACAGGAATAAAATACGCCTTGGTCTATTTCCACAATCCACGCAGCAATAAACTGTGAAGTATGTTATTTCCCCAGACACCAAAAAACTGATTCGAATTCATAGCGAAATACATTTTAAATAAGATATTCACGTTCACTAACTATATTTGTTTTTGTAAAGAAATGATGTACAATATATAAAGTTTACGAATGTTTTAAATCTCCATATTCTTTTTCTAGTAAGGAAATGTCTCCCAGATCCTCCTTCAAACAATCAGTACATCCTTTGTAAGATATTCTTTTAGTTTAGTAATCATCTACATTCATTATCATTACATTCTAGTATTTTGTTTTGTCATTATTATGATGATTGTGTTGAAGAATCGCGGTGAAGTAGATGGGGTAATAACATTCGTTTAAAGAGATAAACTGCTGGCAAACATGTCAGGGCTAGAAGAGGCAACCTTCTCGTGTGAAATATAACCCGATGATCACTTCATTGCTGGCACCGAGCCAATGCCATTACAAAAGTTTCCGAAAATCTAAGCAAAGAAGATAAATTATTAAAACGACTAATGTTAGCACCAAAAATTAAAATTAACCCTCGGAAATCTATATTTAACTGGTGCAAGATAATAGTATAAAGCTTACTAAACTCAATAATGGTTAAAAATACAGCAACGTTAGCATTGGTTGAACCCGTAACCACATCAAGTGACAGGCAAAAATTAAAGGAATTAATAAAAATGTTTCAACACCCTTCTTATAAAGATCGCATGGGGACAAAAGGTTAATTTGGCGCAAACTAGACTTTATTTTCTGCGCCTCGATATGAGGTTGGCAACCCATTTCGAAATATGAAGAAGGTTAAAATATTGCAAGAAGTATGCGGCATCCTACTGAAAATCGTAAAGTTTCAAAACACTCGACTTTGTTGTTGGGAGTTTTGCAGATCAATATAGCACATCGGACTGAGCCGATACATCAGAAATATTGTTGCGGAACTTGGAAGCGATATATTCGCTGAGAACTAAAGTAAAACTCCGCTCCCGCGGTTTCCTAGTTTTCCATTTTGATATATGTTCCAGCATCTGATCATTTTTATCTCTACCACTTATTTTGTTTTGATTTGATACGATATCTGTGTTGGGAATTAGGGTTAAGAAGGCGGAAATAGTAGAGATATCTGTGATAATTTTAAATGATAACATATCATCTTAAGTGAATACATTAATTCCTAGTGCTTTATAGAGATCAACAAGAAATGTCGAGCCTTGTTACTTTCAAATTTTCTCATCAATAAATCTAAGAGCTGTAATGTTAAAATAATTCAGGAAACAATGTAGGTTCTGATTTGTAATACGAAAAATCTCAGGTTGATAAAAGACATCAGTGCTTAATACAAAAAAAAAGAATTGGATGAAACGTTCATGAAATATGATTGATTACGAAAATAATTTAACATTTACTTCTAGCCGATGATATAGTGTAATTGAAATAGACCAGTCATTCATATTTCAACATATTTCGCTACAGGACATTGTACACCTATTTTTTAATTTAGTTCTTACACATTTTATTGACCAGTAACTATTTTATGGAAATAATAGAAGACATTACTAATTTGTGCTGTAAAATAGTTTGTCATAAGTTAATCGGCGGAACGGGAGATCGGAAGTCAGTTGTTTTATTTCAACAAGAATTTATTGCCGCGCACTTCCGCAGGAGCTGGTCTTACGCTTTGCTATACCCTCTCTTATTGTTGTGTTTCATGTCTTTTGCAGTTTTCATTTCATCTGTTAACTTTTCGTATAAAACTTTTATGATGCTAGCCTTATGACTCTGGATAGGAAATGTGAAATTATAAAATGTGTTCATTGTTATTTAAGGATGTTATGTATACTAAAAATACTTTTTAATGTATCAATGTGCTCATTTATTGATCGAAATTTAATAGCTAAATGGGCGAATATGCTATGTACCACTAAATAAAGATCTTTCATAAAAGTAGCTGTTTTTAATATTAATATTCCAAATGGGGAACGTCCGTGACGCAGTTGTTAAGCGCTTGACTGGACAGAACCGTATTCAATATTGTCCACGTTCGATTCCCGTCATTTGACAATGTATTTTTCGATTTCGAATTTCATATGTACAGTTTCCAGCGTTCTAACGGTGAAGGAAAACATCGTGATGTAACCTGCACATATCTCCAAAAAAAATCAGACAAGAACGAAATTAACTAACCCACAATGGGCCAGCGTGATTGACTATGGCCTAGTTACCCCT
>JAODUI010000023.1:493253-504390 GCA_027563995.1 Papilio gigon | reverse complement strand
TTATAATATGAATATTATCTTCCATGTTTGAACAAAAATTAGGAAGGTATTACTTCTCTTTATATCAATCTAGACCAGGGTTGTTTTTACATGATAAAAGTTTGTTACACTTTGTCAGTACTAATATTAAACAAATAGAAAAATACGTCGTAAATATTATTGCTATGCACTTAGAAATTGTACATTCTATCTTAAAGCTTAATACACACCTTCAGTATTAACTGAATAGACGAACTGCACAGATAAAACTGTACAGTTTTACAGTTTTGCTTACACACGTAAATACTGTTGGACTGTCCAGTTAAAATTAAATGTCTGTACAGGGCCTAACTCAAACAGGTTATAACACAAGTAAAGATAGTTATCCACACACATGACCGCGCCGCTCGAGCTAAGTCTGTCTTAAGTAGCTAACAGCGTTAAGTGTCCTGAAATCGTCCAGTGAAAGCTTGTATTAGTGTGCGATGTACTGCGCCTGCAGTGTGCCGTAGATTAGCACATATCCACTTAATTGTAAGATCTAAATGAGTTAGTTTCTTGAACATACTGTATAGTGGTGTTTGTTAAATTTTTCCGTGTATGTTCTTTATGTTAGGCTTAAATAGACCTTAGGTTTTGATAATAGATTTCTTGGTCATTTTGATTAAATACTATTATTTGATGGTGCACATTATTATTTGAAATGCATATCGTCATTACAATATTTGTATAGGAGATAGTATTGTTCGTAAACTTAACAAAGTCGAGACGAAATAATATTTGTTTTCTGAAGTAATATAAGATATAACTCGAAGCAAACACAGGTCCCTGTAATGAATAACATAAGTTGAGAAAAGTTTTCATAACAAGTTCACACAGACACATTGTCTGCAGACTCTGTGAACACCAATTGACTTAATAACGACCGTAAAAAGGTTGAAAAAAACTCGTTATTGCTTCTCTAGCCTACAAATATATTGGCAAATATTCAAACGCACTTCTCATATTTCTTTTTCAAGTAAAAAGTCAAGGATTCTAATATGAAATTTCCAATGGCGTATGTGCGGGAACTGATCAATCTCTTAGCATAAAAAATATCCATAAATGCATCAACAATTTAAATTAAAAATGTCGTTGGTTATATTAGTCACTTGCTATTGTGTACAAACACTCATCTATCAAAACTTTCGCACTTAACGAGAGTTTGAATTCTTAATTTTACTAGAGACAGCGTATTTGAAGTACTGATTCTATAATTTATTCAAAAAAATCAATGAAAGTTACAATTAATACCGAATACCGGAGATCCGAAGGATTTCCTTCCATATCCTATAATTCGAACGCCTCGGATGTAATTCAATTATTTCTTCCGCCCGTCGATTAAATTTTTACCTCGTATTTCTTCTCTTTTTTTTCTTATATCTTACCCGTTGTTAACTTCGTTATAAGTTACTTGGATATAAAATAAGGGATGGCTATAAAAGTAGAAGACGTCCGAAGAAGTTGTGGATGGATTAAACGAAATAAGATACGCGTCAGAAGAGAGTAAATTCCGATGTGACGGCTGACAGAGATGTAAGGAAGAGTAGTGCATACTGTGGCGTTCCTCCGTAGGGATGAGGATAGCTTGATGATAATGACTTGGCACTAAATAAAGTTTTTTTTTAAATTTGAATTAAGATCAGTACTATGTTGATAAGTATCCTATTATCAAAATCTGGATTTAAGAACAGCTTTAGTCCCCATCACGTAAGCCATTAAATCGCGTTTCCTAAAACTATATATGGCTCACAACCGGTATATTACCCGTTTGTTTTACCTTTATTAAACCCATTCTCACTTTATGGCATCCTTTCCCCTTTAATGGCGGGTTAGTACCATTAAAAACTTCTCTTTACAACCTTTATAAAATGTGTTTGATACTTCACTAGATTAGCTTCCTATTGAACGAGCGAAGGGAACATGCTAATGTTATAAAATACTTTGAATTTTACTTTGTATAGGCAACGGAAGTCCTAATTCTTCAAAATGAATCTATTGACGATTGAATTACTTTAATGTTTATTATTAATGCATAATATCACTTTCAATTTCAATTGTTTTTCTTTAACTATGATTACGTCATAAAACTTAACCGAAGCGGCCTGTACTAATAAAATGTTAATGAAATAAAAAATTTAATACACAAAGCAGAGCCGTGTTTATAAAGGTAGTAAGTTGCGCGGAAGCTCATTAAAAATTTGCATTATAAAGGTAAATGCTTAGACGTGCACAATGCAAGAGTACTCACGTTTTTCCAACTTAAAAGAACAATTTTATTTCTAGTTGACTCTGTATAATGAAAAGTAGGTGCTAGAACATGTTTCCGATAAGTAAATAAATAACACACTGTTATGTAAAATACATTTAAAGAAATAACAAAGTTGTAGTAAAGTAAGTTGGACAAACAAAGTAAAGAAAATGGAAAAGTCTACAAATTGTGGATAATACAATAGTTCAATTTACCACGTGTCTATGACCGTGTGCTTTTAATTTTAAAACTTTGATTTTTCATTAAAAATAAGATAATCACAGTTGTGGTAATATCGGAAATGTAAATACGAACAGGCGTAAAATATTGACATGAGATATCGGAACAGAGCAAACCCGAAAATAGGTCGAACCCAGTGAGAAATCAGTGGCTTGCAATTGGTACCTCTGAATAAATATTTAAAAACAATACACTCAAAAGTTGCGCCTCTAGACGTAGGTTTTAGCTGTACAATGCACTTGTTTATTATTTAGTAAAAAGATTACTACTCATAGAAAAAAACAAGTATTTTTCCACACTGAAATTACGACTTAGTGAGTTAGTACTACGTGACAATACACAACTGTGAAATAGATATAAAGTAACATATCAAATTCTATTAAAAATGGCTGATGTTATATTGAATGTTTGAGTTTTTATGTCAGTAGTTCAAATGTGCAATGAAATCAATGACCAAACGATACAGTTCCTAGGGTGTGTTTATATGTCTTTGCAAGACAACTGCAACATTAAATGCATCGACCGCGTATGCATTTCCAAATGAACCAAATAGGAACGTAGTCCTGGATCTGCAACACTCTATTGCGTCGCTAACTTTTCATCTTGCGCATAATTAGAATGCAAAGTGGCTTATGATTTGAATATTTGCAAGAGGCAGGCTCGAACGTGACTGCGCAAAATGGCAGACCACATTAGCTGCTTATTACGCGGCTTGAAAATAAGGGGTGTGATATTTTTTTAACCTCAAACTACTATAGCGAGTTGACCTGAATTCTATGCATTGTGATATGTTTCACTTCGACAATTTTTATTGTTTCCCTATCGTTCAGAAACTATTGGACATATCGATACGCGATCTTCTTGACTCTTTATGAAAATTGAACACAATACTAATTAGCGTATCAATCTCGTAAGGAATACAATAAAACAAAATCGTTATTTTACGATAGTTTGGATGAATGCATAAATATAAGTTATTACGTGACTTTAAAACGCTTGAACCGGTCCTGATAAAATTTGGCAAAGATGTAGGACGTAGTCTAATATAACGCATGGGTTACTTAATAAGTTTTCTTTATTTCCCCGCAGACGAAGTGGCTGGCAACAAGTAATTGTTTCTAATTGTGAAATCCTTGTCGTCTTTAGGTCGTTCTACATTATTTGAATGTAGGTGGGTAAATGTTTCCGGAATATTCCTACAAACGACACAATTAACAAGAGATTACATCGTTCTTAACATTGCCAATTGTCGTTGTACAAGATTAAATGACGTAATTACGTTACACAAAATTCGTTCATAATTTTAACCTTGTTTAGAATTGTTAGAAATGAATAATCAGTGACTTTGTAATTTTTTCATTGTGTGATGAAAACTTGAATTAAATTACTAGTTTTCTGTTTTACGTTTCGACTCAAAATTCTAAAAAAAAACAAACTTGGCTACTTATATTTGTATTAAAGGGAACTAAATTTTAAATAGTTAAATATTAAAGGTCTTCGCGACTGATACGAATAACAACTAGCTAGCGTGACGTGTACGTAACGTGTCGGAACTTAACAATGACATATTCTAGTATATGAAATCAATTGAAAGGGAAAAAGGATAAGAAAATTTGTAGATAAGAGAAATAAAAGGCACTTCGGTACGTGACCTAAAAGAATAAAAATTAAGGGAGTGTATTTTACGCAACTTGACACATTTCATTTGTTGTTTTCTTATACTTGATGTAAGTATTGGATATAATAAGATATAGAGATAAATAACGGTAACTATCGAAATAGTTACGTATGAATATGTTTTGTAATGTATGAAAATGTAACTAAAGTGAAGTGAAAATTATTCTTTGAATTTTGTACTCGTATTATTACGTTTTCATACTGACTAGGCTCCAACATATACCACTAACATTAAAGAATCAATACCTTTTTTTATTACCAGGAAAGACTTAAGTTCAGAGCGAGCCGGTAATGAAATCGTGTCTTTCGTGCTCGTGTATTGCAATCTTGCGAAGCGTCTGATCGTTTGTTCTGTGAAGTCAAAGGACTGTCGTCCCCGTTTGTCCTTCGTTTGACTGCAGACATCAAGAGCTGATAGAATAGTTCTCTGAGCTACTGTCCCTTGTTGTCAAAGACCAACACAACTGAATGGACTTAGCTTGGCTTTAAATGTTAATCATTACATTGTATCCATTTGTATCTGTGGTATACCTTGTAGTAATTTGAAAAATAGCGAAAACAATTTTGTTAGCAATCTCCATTGTATTTATAGTGTAACGTAATTGTGTAAGCAGTTGTAAGTTGCTACGTGCCGCGAGTTTTAATAAATAATGAAGTAAAGTGATGTAGCGACTACGGTGCGCAGTGAGCTGTGTAATCGCAATGAGAAGCTCCAATAAGCCGGGCGTCACAGATCCGACGTAAGCCTGTTACTGACCCATTGAGAGCGTTAATGCTTTAAATCCTCTTATTCCTTGAATTATAAAATGAGACTTTTTGTTGAGAGGTATTTCAGGTGCTATCAGTGGCCATGATTTAATGTCACTTGTAAATTAGACCTTAGCATAATTTAAATAGTCTCAACGTCAATCAAGCTTGACCAGCGTTACAAAACATTTCAACATATGACGAAGGGACATGGAACTAATTTCTACGCTTACCTAGGTGTGGAAGGCGATGTAGTGAACAAGGCGAGTAACGCGCCCCCTGTATAAATCCATTTTACTTTTGTATGTGTGAAATGAAGCGTTTAGAACTAACCATCAATTTACTTTAAGCTTTATATCTGAGGTAAAAGCGGAGCTTCAATTTAATTAATCCGATTGTTGGAGCCTAGAGTGTAATAACATGTTTCCTCGCACCTCGCCGAAGTCTTCTAATTTATTTAAATCAAATTGTAATTACGTAAATGCTGCTTTGATTTGGCGAAAACCTAACTCTCTTTAAATTACACTAATTAATTGTATTCGCAAAATCCGTACATAAAATATAAGCTATTAATAAAAAATTGTGCCTGCTTCTTAGATATACTTTTTAAACTGTATAATCTTTTGTCCCTTTTCAAAGTTTTTTTCTCCATAAAAATAATACCAACTCTAATTAATATTACCCATGTTTCTAATGCTTCAGAAACAAGTTTTTTGTTTTTAACACACAATTTTGAATCGTACCTACACAACAAATGTACAGATTAAATTCACATTGAGATTTATTCGCAAAATGTTAATAGGATTAACACAAAAAAAACAATTAAAGTCGAATCCTTTGAATGACATCGCAGTGATAAAAACAATCAGAGAGTATTTTAATACTTCAGATACGTTTCGAAATGTTTATTTAACAGAGAGGAAGTTCTGGATACTCAACGCAAATATTGGAATAAAATACCCACACATGTAGATTTTGCGATTCAATAAATTGTCTCGCTTTTGATACCGTTTATTTGTTTTCATAAACTTTATATATAAACTAGCTGCCGACAGCGACTCAGTCGGCGCGTATTTAAAAAAAGAAACGCTTAGTTTCTTATGTTTTCTTCCAGACAGTGCTCTATAGCTGTACCAATTATACCAAATCCATAAAACCGTTTTGGGGACAAGCATCCATCCAATTATTTGGCATTTATAATATCAGTAATATTGGAAGGAAATATTGAATGAGAGAATATGAGTGTCACGAAACGAAAGACACTTTGGACATGACAGGGATCGAACCTGTATATGTAAAAAACGGTACGATAGGGTCTAACAGTTAACAACTGCTCCATCGAAATACTTATTGCAAGTATTTCGTTGAAGTATTTAATTTAGATGGATACTGAAACACTTGTCAATTGTTATATAAAAACTCGTAGAATAAAGAATTTATTTATTGAAATATATAGATTACAATTGTATTCGCACATGGTAGGGCGAAGCTATGTTGGCTCTTAAGTATACGGTACTGTGTAATGATTAAGGCATTATGACATTAACTTAAATAACTAGGATTAACATAGGCAAGTAAGTGACTGCTTACTGAGACTTGGGCTTCTTTTTATTTTTTATTGTATTACGTAATTTAAAATAATCTATAGGTGAGAGTCAATATCCCGGCACTAGTAAGCTGACGTATGTACTCCTGAAACAAATCAATATCAAATTGTATTCATAAACGTGTCTAGTATATAATATACGCCGCCTGTTTGTAATTTGTCCGTACAATTGGTGTATCTAACGTACAGGATTCAGTCAGTACGCTTACCAAATGACTGGCACGAGTGACCGGTATACAAAAGGTATATAAAACAATAATTTTGTGAAACATATAGTCGTATCTTTTAAATACGGAATACAATATACCGATCGTTATAATTTTTCGAAATAAATCACACTCGGGCTGCGTATGTAATATGCCAGTTACTTAGGTGTACATAGTTAATTTTTCACCAAACCATCACTTACCTCGTATTGGTCTACCACAGCAGGCAGTTCGATGGTAAGCCAGTTTCTTATACGGCGTGCCACAGCGCGATCGTTCGCGGTTACGTTATATAGAAGCTATTGAAAAAATAGAAGCAATAACTTCTGACACGTCTAAAAACTAAATTTTAGTTTAACTACAGTTTGAAAGGATTCGAAAATAAAGCTATGAAAATGCCTTGAAGTAAAAATGGAAATATTTCTTTAGTAAAAACTCTTCTAATACTACTTTATAAGTTCCACAAACAACAGTTGTGAAGTGCCAATAGCCTAATGGTTAAAAGTAGGAGTTTCAGGTAACGTAGTCGTGGGTTCGAGTCCAGCCATTCAACTATTGTCGTGAACCATATCCTAGCACAAACCCAGAGCTTAGTTAAAGTAGTAAAATAATATTAGTGAATTTAAAAATAATCTGCTAATATTTGATAGTTAAAGGTAAAACTTACGGTTTCGACTGGACCGAATTGAACTTGAAAATCGGTCACGCTGTAACCTGTAGGTCCGAGGCTGACGTTAGCCCGCAGGTTTATTGCGCCGATATCGACTCTTAAAAATGAATACATACTTGAATACTTAGCTACAAATAGTGTGATGTTTTAGTATTAAACTATAGGTACAGTTGTTGTGTAAATTAACCATGAATTTATTAATATTCTTTACATTATTTAAATAAGCTTTGTTCATAATGTAGGTGACGAACAACAATGTCACACCTGTGTAATTTCTACTTGACGCATATAAATTGTTTTTATATAATAAGATGGCAATGAAGCTCGCGAATATGCTAAAATGGCCAAATGAATGAGTTCTATGCTCTTCTCCTTTAAATGCACTTTTCTTCCCATAGTTGCCTTCTAAGAAAGGGGGAAGGCAGATAGGTCTAGACTTTAGCCTTACAACAACTATAATTATTTTTTTTGTATTTCAATGTTAACAATCAATTTAGAGTAAAAAAATACACATCCAAGCCAAGGTTAGATCATTCTTAACTTTGTAATTTATATAGAAGGATCGTCGGGAACCGTTTCAGGTTTAAATTTCATAACAAAAGCCATAATTACCTTTCATTCACGCCAAGAATACGAATAGGATCAATACTAACAGTATTATTGCGTAAACTTAAACCTAAGGAAAACAATTAATCGGTTAGTAGTGGTTTTGTTTTATGATGGCAAATGGAGCTCATATATCTGATCTTACCAAAACTCGCTACGCGGGATCTTGACCTAATAGTAATCTCCATTGTACCACCAATGAAGCTTTTGCCCGCGATTGTGAGCGAGTTCGTATTGCCATTAGGAAAAATATCCTGATCCGAAATAATTATGACGCTGCGAATCCAAACATTTGTATATTATCGTGTTGTTTAAATAGTATAGTAATGTATCGTTAACTCTTTTTATTTAAATGAGAGTTTGATCGCTACACATTTTTGTTCAGACGTTTTAAAATACATACGATTCTAACAAGCTGTTCCTTGTGTTATTACATTCAGGACTACAAATTATAAATAAAGACATCTGAACATATACATATATGTTCAATAAAAATGAATTTTAATGAATTTTTCGTTTCTCTATCATAGTACATACTTACCCACTGACGGGGAAAACATATTCAACAACATTATCTGTTGTATTAAGTATTAATTGATCGGTTAACTCAACAGTAGCTTCAGGAAAGTTACGTAAAAAGTCGGCTATTAAACTAATGTTGTTTAAATCTGAAAATGTAGATAACTAGATTGAATGCACGACTTTGCACTACTATGTACTAAAACTGTTTAAACATCGATATTCTTTAAACTGATTTGGAGATAAATAATAACAAACGTAAATCCATCTAAATTTTCACTTTTACAAAATTCTACATAACACAAGGTCTGAATAATTTGATTTGAATTCATAGCCTTAATACCTGAATATTTTTTTTAAAGCTAGGATTTGCCTTAAAGCTAGGAGCTGACCTCGGCCTTGAATAAGCAGACGAGAAATAATTCAAATAACAAAAGTAAATCTTAACAACTTTTAGGTCAGTCCTTTCTCGACAATTGATCTAAAGATAGCGCGATGGAAATTTTATTATTATTATTTGTATGTATGTTTATGAGTCTCTTAGAGACTCATAGAGACCATTTGATAATTTCATTTCCTTTACAACTTTTAATGAAATAAATAAGATATTTCTCACTTGGAAGCAGCTGCGCATGCGATTGCTGCATATTTATGGTTCCCAGCATCGCAACGAGCAACAGATTGACAACTGTCATCTTTTATCTATAAGGAGCAAGGGAAGAAGCTTATGTCAAGTCTAGATATATGAAAGAGTAGGGGATGAAAGGTTTATGGAGAAGTATTATTCCTTTATAGAATAGTATGTATTGTATGCAGAATTGAAAGTGGTTTCATAACGATCAGTCTAACGTGGTGATTAATTTACTTAACTTTAATAATGCTCACCAACTTTAAAAAGTATTTCACAATTAAAAATTAACTCGGATACAAAATAAAAATGTAATAACTTCAGGAATGCAATTATGGTGCACTTTATCTTGCTGCTCAATTTATACAACAACTTGCACCTGTTTAATATGTTAATTAGTGACGGCCGACACACATTTTTGCATTTGTATATATAACAATTATTTACGGATGAATGAACCGAAAATTAAGTATTTCTTTATCAACTTTAAGAATTAATTAATTGCTTACAGCTAAATTATTTCGTAAAATTACCAAAGCAGTAAATTTTGTAGCGATGGCGACCGTAGTCGGCCATAGTGAACGACGCTAGCCCTGCGCGTGTTTGGTGTCTGGATGTTAGCAATTGCTGCACTAACATTGCTATTCCAAATATTTGTTTGAAGTTGTCTATTTAGACGAGAGAAACACCCTTCAATTAAAGAAAAACACTCGTTGCTTATTACTGAATACAGATTTTATTTATTTAAATAAAAATTACAATTGAAATGACACGCGGTAGGACAAAGCTAAGATGGCTGCATGAACAAAACACTATCGTAACTATGTAGTGCTGTTATAGTATTACGTACTTTACAATAACGTGTTTGAAGAGTTTAGAATGCCGGAACTTCTAAGCTGATTTATGATGTCCTGAAACAAACAAATACCAACATAATTAGGTATGTAATGAATTAGTAACGATGAATATCAGTCCGCTTCTGCTTACAAAACATCCTGAGCATATGGTTCCCTTACAAAAGTTATATATACCGTCAATTTGTGTACTATATTGTAGAATAGATGCTGAAAACAATATGCCCACTGTTTATAATTTTCCAGGACAAATTACTCGACTGGCGTATATAATATCAGTGACTTTAACAATAAATTTGTTTTTGCATCAAACCATCACTTACCTGAAATAGGTGTGACACACCAGGCAGTTTGATGGTAAGCCAGCTTTTTATACGGCCTGCCATAGCTCGGTCGCTCGCAGTTACGTTATAGTTTAGCTATTGAAATATAAAAAAAAGATTAACTTGTCAAGCTTTTAAAAACTAATACGTTCAAAATTTAACTAGACTTCTAGAAAAATGATGTGAATAGGAAGCTATGGTTATGTTTTAATAAATTCTCTTTTTTTATAACAACAGAGATAGGTAAAGCATGTCGCGAGTTTTTACCAACATTTTTTTATTTGTAGATAATAATGTAAATTTCTGTGCAGTAGAAAGTCATGTTCGCTTGTTAAAGGTGAACTTACGTCAATGTCGGCGGGCATAAACTGGACCCGCAAATCATCTACGTTGTAACCTGCAGGTCCGGGGCTGAAGCTTGCCCGTAGGTTAATTGCGCCGATTGCGAGGCTTGAAAATTAATTTAAAACCAAGTTGATCGTCTTCTGCTTTACTTCTTTTTAATAAGTTTATAATATATTACCACGACTACACAAGCAAGAGGCGACAACTGGAATTAACTCCACGTTTCGCTCCATGTCTATGTGTGCCAATGGCTAAATTGTAGGTATTCTACTCTTCATCCATAACCTTCTCTCATATGAAAATGAATAAATGAAGAAGGAAAAAAATTTGGATTTGACAGGGAAAGGACAATTGTCCCAATTTATTACATCATACACTTAAATGAATAAAGGATCACGTGAAAGACAAACAAGCTATTGACGGTAGGACGTCTTACTACAAAACTGA